>JAAALK010001716.1:65477-78546 GCA_019279435.1 Zizania palustris | reverse complement strand
ATCGATCATCAACAAGCTTCGGGCCAACAAGGCCGAGTGAGTTCAGCTGGTCTCTGATCATGAGCAGGCGCTCAAGGTTCTTCATACCTTGGACCCTAAGATCTGGGAGATCAAGGTATCCCCTATCATTGAGAGCACCTCTTATGATACCTTGACAATTTCTGAGTTGTTCAGCAAGCTCAAGGCCACAGAGGTTGATATCCACTTGAGATCAAATCTCACTGGCTCTGGATCAAAAACCCTGGCCCTTGCTACACCTTCTGCTGACTCCTCTTCTATGAGCTGTGCTGGGTTCTCCTTGATGTCTATGACTGAGGACTAGCTTGAGTCACTAGGAGATGATGATATGTGTCTGTTTAACAACCGGGTGCGTCATGTCTATGATAAGCGAATGTTCAAAAGACACGGCACAAAATCCGGATGCTTTGAGTGTGGTGATCCAGGTCATTTCATTGCCGACTGCCCCAAGCACAATGGTCACAAGAAGGGTACCAGTGGAGGCTCCTACGACTTCGGCAAGCACGACAGCTCTTCCTTCACAAAGGGCAAGCCCAAGAAAAGATTCTTTAGAAAGGCCCTGAAGGACTACCGGCATGAGAACAAGAAGCGAGACAAGACCTTCTTCGCCGAGATGGAGAGAAGCTACTCCAAGCGGTCTTCGTCTTCTTCCTCTTCATCAAGCTCAAGCGATGAGGAGATCATGATCAGGAAGGGGAATGACAAGGATGATCCGGTGGGCCTCTGCTTCATGGCCTTCAGAGACAGGCCAAAGAGCCGCTCACATCATCGCCGAAGATCCCACAAGAGCTTCTGCTCAATGGCTCTTGGGGATAAGGAAGAGAAGGGCTCCCCTGACAACTCCGACGATGACGACGATGAAAAGGTATCCTCCTATGAACAAGAAGTCGTTGATTTACTTGAAGAGAACCATCAGGAGTTGAGATATCGGGAAAAAACTGCTTAGAGGGGCTAAGAAGAGGATAGATGAGCTTGAGAGTGAGCTTACCGTGGCCAACGGCAGGATTGAGAGTCTATCTTCTTCCCCTTGCTTGGGTGATAGCAGTGAGTGCACAAATTGTGAGGTGTTACTGTGTGACCTGACGACTCTGAAGTCCAGGTACACAGAGAGGGTAGATGAGAGGGACGGTTTGGCCACTGAGCTTGAGAGTGCTAAGCTGGAGCTGAAAGATGCTCATGCCACTGTCGTTGTTCCCTATGAAGACTGCCCATCCCATCTAGCTAGTTTAGCTGAGCTGAAAGCCAAGGGTGATGATGTAACACCCAAAATTTTCAAAGAAATAAAAATATTATTTAATCCAATTCCCTGGAATTAATTATTTTGGAAATACCTTTAATGCCCTCCTTACCCTTTTGAACTAGAACCTAGATGTGATGACCAAACCAAGGGCTAGAAAATTTTGTATATGATCCCAAGGCCAAGATATATTTTTGAGAATTTTTACAAATTTTTATCAACATTGGAAGTAGCCCAAATATTTTAATCTATTTTCTGTAATTATTTTTCTTAAGAAAGGTATTGAAAAAGTAATGGGCCCTCCCCCTCCCTTTCTCTCTCTCTCCCGGCCGGCCCAGCCCACTCCTCCCCGCGTGCCCCATCTGACCGATGGACCCCACCAGTCAGTGACTCCCTCTCCCTTCGCGCACGCACCCGACAGCCCGACCCCACCTGTCGGCGCCAACCGGCTCACTCCCTCGGTCGAGCCCGACCCCACTCGTTAGTCTACTCGCTCGTGTGTTCGAGCTCGCTGGTCAGTGGCCCCCGCCTATCAGATCCTTTGTCTCCGCGAGATCCGCCCCCAAATCTCACCCCCCTCGCCGGCCGACGCTTTAATGCGCCTCGGATCGGTTGCTCCCGACCCCCTCTCCCCAAATTGAGCCCGATATTCAAACCCCCACACTCCGGTGACCGTTTCCCCCTTTAAAACCAGCCAGATTGCGTCCCGATTCGATGAATCTGCATGCAACCCAAAGCTCGCCGGCGTTTAAACGCGTTAATCCTCGGCCACCGCCAATCGCGCCCTCTCTGCCCCCACCGGTGACTCTATTTAAGCCCCCTGGTACCCCGCATTTGACCCCCACGCTCTCGCAGTCCAGAGCCAAACAGAACGCCCCCTCTAAAACTTTTAACTCTCCACCACCGCCCTACTCCGGTCGCCGCTCACCATCGCCAGAGTTTCCCTCCGTCCTCGCCGACCACACCGCTGTGACCACAAACGCCACCCCGACCTCGGCCACCACTCCATTGTCGACGAACCCTGCCGGATCGCCACCGCCGACGAGGACCCGAACATCTTTGCCGCCTCCACTCATCGCTGGCCACGCTCCGTCGACCGTTCGCCTCGCCACCGGTACCCTCGTGATTGACCGTTAGACTCAACCACTGTCGCTCGCCGTGGCCTCTGGCCCGCTCGCCGTCGCCGGAGAAGACGACCGGCACGGGTCGAGTACCCGTGCCGTGTCGGATTCAATCGCGACCGTGCGATCTGGATCCAACGGTGATGATTAAGTCCCTCGTGCGGTTTAATTGGATCCGTTAGATCTCAGCGAAGGGGTACGTTTTAATCTGAGCCGTTCCCTAGATTTTAAATCTTGCATCGCATCTGGACCGCACGATGCGTACCGGTTCGATGTTTTAATCTCAGCCGTCCACGTTATTTTAACTCCCCCGCCTCGCCCGTGACCGCCCGATCGCGATCCGATGGTGGATCTCGATCCGGCGCACCCGCATAGTGCGCGGGTTCACCATGAGCCTGGCTCACCGTGGACCCGAGACTGTTTTGAATTTAAATTAAATTCCAGAAATGACTTTAAACTTCTAAAATTCATATCTTGTGCATTTCAACTTAAAAAATTACCATTTCAATTCCAAAAAATTTGTAATATTATTCTCTACATGTTCATTTAATAAAAAACAGTATGTTTACTTTGGACATTTCATGATTTTGTAATAAAGTATTTAAATGCCCTTAGGGTAAAATACAAATTTAATTATTTAAATTCCAACAAAATTTATATTTATTCATTACCTGTTAGAATAATGAAATCACTGAGTTTTCTCTGAACCTTTCATTTTAAATTATTTAGAAAGCCTAACAAGAGATTATTTCACAATTAAAATCCCTTTTAGAAAGGGCCATACTTCTTTATAGTTCATTTTAAATTATCTATAAAATAGATTTCAGAAACTTAACAACTTGGTTTTCCTTAAATTAAACAAATTTAAACCTATGTGCTTGTTGAGTGATTTTGTATTGTTTAAATTGAATGTTGTATTTATTTTACTTTATTTTATATCGAGAGGACTACGACATCGCCGAGGAGCCGGAGTACTTTCCCGAAGTTCCTCCCTCTCCTTTCGCTGAACAAGGCAAGTCACCAAACAACACTTTTGAGAATATTGAACCCATGTTTTACTAAACTATCGCTAAAACACATAGGATATACATGCATTAGTCAAATAAAACCCTTACAATATATTTATTAGGACCCCCCGACCTTGTTGTGCAACCCAAGCCATGCTATCTCGCCTAACCTCCTTGTCACCATATGATTAGTATTATTAGCTAGTGTCCAATGTATTGACACGATTGCTATAGGATTAAAAATGAGTCGTAGCAAGTTGGTTCTACTATATGATCCCCGTTATTCTTATCCTTGTAATTCTCTCGGTGATGAGTTGTGGTTGTGAGTGAATGCATGGTGGGTTCCGGGTGCAAGCTAGGGCATTGGTCGGTAGCACCCGGGGCACTATAAGGACCGGTCTGCGGGATCCATTGCAATACACTTTCGTACTAACCACAAGTCTAATGGGTAAATCCTAACTAAGGTATGGAGTGTTCCAAACCGAGGCCACCATTTGGAGATGGGTCAAGCAGCACCTGCGGGTGTCTTGTACAATGTGGCGCAAAAGGGGGTGCGACGTTAGCCGGGATGCGGCCCAGCGCGCCGGCGAAACCTAGAGCGGGTGGTTATCGCTTGGAGCATTTCATGCTGAAGTTTTGGCACGAGTTCCCGTGGTATGGGTCATCTCGTTACACTTTGGTGTTCAGGATGAGTGCGTGCCTTGTGGGTACAGTAGTACATCTCTGAGCAGAGTCATAAATCTTTTCAAAAAGCCGAGCCCACGGTCAAGAGCGGGTTGCGTGACATCCCACAGTTAGATTACTTTGAATATGGATGTGCATGTTGGTTTGACATGTAAGGACTGTTGTGCGAGGAGGTAAAACGTACTCCTCGAGTTAGATGATGTTATTGATGTTCATGTTTATTATTCCGCATGATAAAAATTGACTACACTAAATGCAATAACTGAAAACGTACTTTTCCGCACTTTTGCCATTATCCTTCCATTGTTATTACCTTGCATTATTATTTGCATCTGCGGTGGCTTGTTGAGTACTTTTTGTACTCATACCCGTTGGACACACTTCAGAGGATGCCTACTACGAGGATGGTCTGGAGTAGCGACCCAGTCAAGAGAAGATCCTGAAGAGGGCGTTCGTCATGCTTTTATTTTCTTATTTAATTTTTATTCTGATGTAATAAATATGGTCTACGCACCATGAATATTTGTCGTATGTACGATTGTCGCATGATGAACCTCTTGTATTATTGTTTTTCTTATGAAATTCAATAATGTTCTGATTTCGATAAATCGGGGCGTCACAAGATGGTATCAGAGCCGACTTGACTGTAGGAAGCCAAACAGACCAGCCTAGCCAATAGCCACAGAAAATTATTTCTCGAAAATCTACTTTATAACTTTGTTCCTCTCCTCACTTTTCTTCAACATTGTTGTTTTTGTAGATGCCTGTTTACCAAGTGCACATCTACTGCCGCCACTTCGAGGGCTTCGTTAGGGAGCTCCGTATGATGCTCACCTTCCTCGGGTTCCTCTTCGAGCCCGAATTCCAAGGAGTATACATGGAAGAATTTGCCGGACCCTGCGACGTCTCCATCACCGTCCACGGCTCCGGAGAACACCTGCCACCCTACAGCACCGCACTTGGGGGCCCAACTTTCGACGTCGCGTGCCAACGAGTCACCCTCCAAGCCCTTATGGAGTTGAAGATGATCTATGATGATCGCCTTCAAAACTCGTCTTTCCGGCTTGTGCCGAAGCGCACTCCCGGTGCCCACCGTAGTATCTACATCGGAGTTCACTCCGTTCGTGATCTGGTCATGGCCCGACCGTCGCGTCTTCTTCAGGCCATGGATGACCTCCATACTGAGGCGGTGCTCGAAGCCGACGAGCACCATGAGGCGGTTGAGTTTCTTCGTGAGGAGACAAAGAACTTGATCCAACAGAACGGCGAGCTGCAGCGCAAGATCATGCAGCTACAGAAGGACATCGCGGAGACGGTTCCCCTCCTCCCGAGGAAGAGGAAGCCCATCCGTGAGCCTGCCCCTCGCCCCAAGAGAATCCCGCCACACCCCTCCACCGCCGGACCATCCACCGCCAGCGCCCCTGCACCATGCCCTGACCTCATCTCTGACCCGATCATCGAGAATTTTCTCGAGCCAACCATCTCTCGGGATCCACGTCCTCGTGGTTCTGAGAGCACGGAGACCGCCTCCGGTAGCGAGTAGGCGCTAATTACCATCGTTTGACTAATAATTTTATGTATGTGGTGCTATCTACAACGAGTTGTGTTGTAGGTAGAATAAAATAAGAGCATGATTGTAACAAACCTTTTTATACCACTTGAGATATATATATGAGCCTCAGCGGCCCCTTTTGATTAAAATGTTCGTATCACCATCTTTTTATCTCATGGCTAACATCTTATGTTCAGAAGATGGCCGACAACCAGAACACCGGCTCCAACAATGGAGAAGGAGGAAGCCTTGGCTTGCCCGAAGGCGTTGTGCCCAACTGGGGTGCAACGGGCCCAAGGCAGACTGGGTCGCCATCCGCCAACCACCCCACCTTGGCGGAGATGATGGCAAATCAAAACCAGTTGATCACCGCCCTCCTCACCCAGATGCAACACCAACAGGCGCAGTTGGACCGCCTGCATAACATGGAACCTGCCCCTCATGCGCCCGTGCCCGCTCCCCAACTATCGGAGTTCCTGCGCGTGCGCCCACCAATCTTCTCCAGCACCACTAACCCCATGGAGGCTGGAGATTGGCTCCGCACCATAGGGAAGAAGCTCGATCTCCTCCCCTGCACCGACCGAGAGCGAGTGGCCTTCGCCACTCACCAGCTCCAAGGTCCCGCCGCAGAGTGGTGGGACAACTACCGTGAGTCCCAGCCAGAGGACCACGTGGTGACATGGGCGGAGTTCACGATCGCCTTCTGTGCCACCCACGTCCCCGCCGGAGTCATCACGGTAAACAACAAGAGTTCCGCGACCTGTAGCAGGGCAGCCGGACTATCATGGAGTACCTCCATGAGTTCAACCGTCTGGCTCTCTACGCACCAGAAGAAGTGTGGACCGACGCCCTCCGCCAGGCTAAGCTCCTCCGGGGACTTAAGGATGAGCTGTCCATCCAGCTCGTCGCCACTGACTACGCCGACTTCCAATGGCTAGTGAATAAAGCGCTCATCCAAGAGACTGAGCAAAAACAAGTTGGACCTCAAGAAGAGGAAGATGATCGCCTTCAAGCATCAACAGGCGAATTCTCAGAGGCCTCGCTTCATCCCTCCGCCACCAGCGCCCGCCTACCATCCTCGGCCCACCTACAGGCCACCTCACGCTGCCGGTGGATCCAACACCGGGCATCCCTGCCCCGCTCCACTAGCTCTGGCTGCTCAGCCGATGTCCGCCGCCAAGGCCCCAGTCTTGAAGGATCGCCAAGGAAGGCCGGTCGTCTACTTCAATTGCCGGAAGGAAGGGCACTATTCGCACTAGTGTCCTCACCCCCAGCAGCCCCCAAGCGCGGCACCCAACCAGGCAGTTCGGGCCCGCGTTAACCACATCAGCGCGGAGGAAGCTCAGGAGGCTCCCGAAGTCGTACTCGGTACGTTTACCTCAAATTCCGTACCAGCTATGATTTTATTTGACTCTGGAGCAACACATTCTTTCATCTCGGAAGACTTTGTGAAAACCCACAACTTGGAAGTACTCCCTCTATCAGTCCCCATGATGATTGCCACTCCGGGCAATAAAACCTTAGCCCACCTATACAGTCCTAAGGTTAAGATAGAGATCCAAGGAGTATTGTTCCGAGCCGAGCCAGTCCTCATTAAGTGCACCGGACTCGACCTCATCCTAGGGATGGATTGGTTGATGAAGCACAAGGGAGTGATCGACTGTGCCAGCAAGTATGTAACAGTGACCAACCCCGAAGGCGAAGCCGTCACTTTTCGGATGACCAGCCGCAAACCCCCTGCAGCATCTCTTCACTCTCTAGCTCTTGAAGAAGTGCCCATAGTCAAGGAGTTCATGGACGTCTTCCCAGAGGACCTACCAGGAATGCCTCCCAAGCGGGACATCGAATTCAGAATCGAACTTGTCCCTGGGACCACTCCAATCTCCAAGCGCCATACCGGATGGCCGCCAATGAATTAGCCGAAGTCAAGAGCAACATCGAAGACGTGGAGCAGAAAGGATACATCCGACCGAGTACCTCACCCTGGGGGGCACTGGTCATCTTTGCCATGAAAAATGACAAGACTAAAAGGATGTGCGTGAACTATAGAGCCCTAAACGACGTCACCATCAAGAACAAGTACCCATTGCCTCGGGTCGACGACCTATTCGATCAACTAAAAGGATCCTCGGTGTTTTCCAAGATTGACCTCAAGTCAGGTTATCACCAATTGACGATTAGAGAAGAAGACATACCCAAGACTGCCTTCACCTCCCGCTATGGACTCTACGAGTATACTGTGATGTCGTTCGGACTCACGAATGCCCCGGCCTTTTTCATGAACATGATGAACAATGTTTTCATGGAGTTCTTGGATAAGTTCATCGTGGTATTCATCGACGATATCCTCGTATACTCCAAGACCAAGGAAGAACATGAAACCCACCTCCGTCTAACCCTCGGAAAGCTAAGGGAACAACAACTGTACGCCAAATACAGCAAGTGCGAGTTTTGGTCGTCAGAGGTGAAGTTCCTCGGTCATGTTATATCTTCTGGAGGAATAGCAGTGGACCCAACCACCGTGGAAGTAGTGACCAACTGGCTGCAACCCACAACCATGACCGAGATGCAGAGTTTTCTCGGATTAGCCGGATACTACCACCGGTTCATCGAGAATTTTTCGAAGATCGTCAAGCCTATGACCAGACTGCTGCAGAAGGAAGTAAAATTTGAATGGACCCCAGATTGTGAAGAAAGCTTCCAAACCCTCAAAGAGAAGCTCGTGTCAGCCCCTATTCTGACTCTGCCAGACATCCAGAAAGACTTACACGTCTACTGTGATGCCTCTCGTCAAGGATTGGGATGTGTCTTAATGCAAGAAGGGAAGGTTATATCTTACGCCTCCCGACAGCTGAGGCCGCATGAGCTGAACTACCCAACCCACGACCTGGAGTTAGCAGTCGTGGTTCATGCCTTGAAGATATGGAGACATTACCTTGTTTGGAATCGGTGTGAGGTCTTCACCGACCACAAGAGCCTCAAGTACATATTCACCCAACCGGACCTGAACCTCAGACAAAGGAGATGGTTGGAACTCATCAAGGATTACAACTTGGGCATCCATTATCATCCAGTCAAGGCAAATGTGGTGGCAGACACCCTTAGTCGAAAGGGGTACTGCAATGCCATCATGATATAGGACCAAGCCCCTTTGCTTTACAAGGAAATGGAAAGGCTGAATCTAGGGATCACCACCCGAGCGTATCTCGCTCCCTTGGAGTCAAGACCTATCTTGATAGACTAGATCCAAGAAAGGCAGAAGGTAGACCCGGACATCTTGGAGATCCAACAGAACATGCGGAAGGGTAAAGCCCCCAGATTCTCCGAGGACGAGCATGGTACCATCTGGTTCAGAAACCGGATATGCGTACCCGACAAACTTGAATTGAAGACCCTCATCCTTCAAGAATCCCATGATACTATATACTCCATACATCCTGGGAGTACAAAGATGTATCAAGACCTGAAGGAAGAATATTGGTGGGTCAGCATGAAGAGGGAAATAGCTGAGTATGTGGCCAAGTGCGACACATGCTGGCGAGTCAAGGCAGAGCATCAAAGACCTGCTGGACTTCTTCAACCCCTCAAGGTCCCCGAATGGAAGTGAGAAGAAATAGGGATGGACTTCATCACTGGACTGCCCAGGAGCCAAGCTGGTCATGATTCTATCTGGGTGATCGTCGACCGACTCACCAAAGTAGCTCACTTCATCCCCGTCAAGACAACTTACACCATCGCCAAGTTGGCCGAGTTGTATATGACCCGGATCGTGTGCTTACACGGAGTTCCAAGAAGATTGTATTTGACCATGGGAGTCAGTTTACCTCTAAGTTTTGGAAGAACCTTCAAGAGGAACTCAGCACCCGGCTGAACTTTAGCACCGCCTATCATCCACAGACCGACGGTCAAACCGAAAGGGTCAACCAGATACTAGAAGATATGCTTAGAGCCTGTGCTCTAGACTTTGGCAGAATGTGGGACAAGAACTTGCCCTATGTGGAGTTCTCCTACAACAATAGCCACTACTACAAACTGTCACTGTAGTGGCGTTGGGCAAAACCACTGTAGTGGCGGGCCATTAGATGCCCGCCACTATAGTTGCTGGTGCTGACGGCAGCACCAGCGCCCGCCACAACTGCTGGTAAAGTAGTGGCGGTCGGTGATGACGTCAGCCCGGACCGCCACTAATGTACCAATAGCAGTGGCGGGCGCTGGTGCTGCCCGCCGCTGCTAAGATGGCCGCCACTAAAGTAATGATGACATCACTTGTGACCGCCACTACTATTCTAGCTATAAATGCGCAGCGTCTTCCTCCCCGAGCTCTACTAGAGTTCGCATTCAATTTTGTCCGTACAATGGCGACAAAAATCTAGATAAAGAGGGGGGAGGCTTTGTTTTCGTTTCTTTTGAAGGATTTCATTCTAGGAGGTAAATCCATTCCGAATCTCACATTTATTTTGTATTTAATCATGTATACAATGAGTTATTATCGTTTTTCTAATTTAGGGTTTGTGAATAGAAATTTTCAAATAATCTTCCATTTACGGTGTTACCTTCTCCCAAATGAACAAATATGACCCTCCTCACAATTATTCATCACTTGTATATTGATTTACGTCATTTTAATCTCTTTTTTAATTTGATTTATGATTATAGATCTAGAGTTATGTTGTTTGGAGAGAGAGAAACCAATATAGTTAATTTATTTAATAATTTTTTCTGCTTAATAAGTAGTTTTAATTAAAGCATTGAGGATTTTTAATTAATGTTGTTATGAGCGATAATAAATCAATATATTTTCAATTTGTAAATTAATAAAATTAACAATAATGATTTTATTAATATTTTTTCAAATAATATATGTTTTAGATGGAGCACAGGTCCTGGATGTACTCGTCCAACGACGGAGATGTGGTGGCATATTTAACAGAGTAACTGAATTTACTGAAGCTGCCGCACAATATGCTTCCCGTCAGAGTGAAGAGGCAATATATTGTCCTTGTAAAGTTTGTAAAAACGAAGCGATGTATCCGTGTTCTGATCGTGAAACCATACGATTTCACTTGTTGAAAAATGGTTTCGTGAAGAACTATTATATATGGACGAAACACGGTGAGATGGGCCAAAATCCTCCTGAAGATTCTGATGTGCCGCAAGATGCTCATCAACATAGAAGAGGTTGTGATCATACATCCGACATAACACATGATGATGTTGATCAACATGATGATGATGACGCCTTTGATGTGGAGGAACTGATGCGAAATGTTGCGCCTGAGGTGTTGTTGCAGAGAACTACAACCAAAGGATACGATAACTTTGAAGCACTTGACAAAGCATCAAAAAACCTTCTTTACGAGGAACGCCACGGATGCGATAAGCAGTATACTGTGTTGTACACAATTCTTGAGCTTATGAAACTGAAGGCCAGCAATGGATGGTCTGACACCAGTTTTTCAGATCTTTTACAACTCCTAAAAAAGGTTTTGCCAAAACCCAATGGTTTACCATCTGATACGTACCAAGCAAAGAAGATGATTTGTCCGTTGACTTTGGGCGTTCAGAAGATTCATGCATGCCCGAACCACTGTATCCTATATCGAAAAGAGTATGGATTGTTAGAGAGATGTCCGCAGTGCAACGCGAGTCGATACAAACGTCCAAATGACTGTGCGGAGGACTACAATGACCACCAGAAGAAGAATAATAAGAGGTTGCAGAAGAGGAATAAAAATGTTATTGAAGACCATCCTGGAAAAAAGATGGAGAGGAAAGTTCCGGCCTTAGTAATGTGGTACCTACCGGTGATTGATCGCTTGAAACGTATGTTCTCTAATCCTAGAGATGCTGAACTATTAATCTGGCATTTCGCTGGGCGAAAGAAGGACGGAAAACTTCGGCACCCTGCAGATGCTAGGCAGTGGAAATCATTTGACTTGGCCCATCCAGATTTCTCGGACGATCCTAGAAATATCAGGATGGGACTTAGCACGGATGGAATGAATCCCTTCGGTGAGATGAGGAACCCACATAGTACGTGGCCAGTCTTTCTATGCTTGTTCAACATTCCATCATGGTTGTGCCATAAAAGAAAATACCTTATGCTCACTACTCTAATTTCTGGTCCAAAACAACCTGGCAATGACATTGATATCTTTCTAGAACCTTTGATGGAGGATATGAAACGTCTATGGGAACATGGTGTCTGTGTGTGGGATGAGCACAAGAAAGAGCACTTCAATCTAAGAGCCATAATCTTTTGCACCATAGCTGACAACCCAGGACGCATGTCCCTAACAGGACAGGTTAAAGGAAAGACAACATGTGTAGTGTGTGTGGACCAGACAGAATCTATGCATCTTCCATCATTCGTTAAGACGATATATATGCGACACCGCAGATTTTTACCAAAAAACCACAAATATCGAAGAAATAGGAACCATTTCGACGGTACAATCGAGCTTGGACAGCCTCCACGAAATCGAGATGGCAAATTTCTATTCGAAATGGTAAAGAATATCAAAGTTGTTTTCGGAAAGAAGAGGAAGAAATCTGAAAAAATTTCAAAGGACGCTCCATTTAAAAAGCAGTCGATCTTCTTTAGATATTTGCCCTATTGGAAGGAGTTGGAGATTGGTCATGCTATCGATACAATGCACGTTGAGAAGAATGTCTTCGAAAGCACTATCGGTATTTTGTTAGACATACCGGGCAATCAAAAGATGGACTCAAAGTACGAAGGGACCTTCAAACTCTCGGAATTAGACCCGAGCTTCACCCACAGGAAAGGGCCAATGGAAAATTTTTCCTTCCAGCTGCTAGCTATAACCTCACAATTGACGAGAAAAGATCAATCTGCAGATTTGAGGATTCTCAACAGGTGTCTACATGGAATTAGAGTTCCAACAGGATTCTCAACGAATATAAAGAATATTGTCTCCGTAGCAGATTTGAGGATGAGCGGCTACAACACTCATGATTGTCATGTTATGCTTGGGCTATTCCTCGCCATCGCAGTAAGAGGAGTCAAACATTCATTTCTGAAGATGGTGATAACACGCATGTGTCACTTCTTCAATGTCATATCAAAGAAGGTGATCGACACTGAAGAGTTAAATGAATTACGTAAACAAATGAGGGAGACTATGTGTCAGCTTGAGATGTGCTTTCCTCCTTCATATTTTGATATTATGGAGCACTATATGATACATATAGCAGACCAAATCTTTGTTCTCGGTCCAACGTACCTGCACAATATGTATGCGTACGAGCGTCTAATGGTTATATTCAAGGGTTACGTACGAAATCGTGCTTATCCAGAGGGTTCCATGATAGAGGGCTACACGACTGAGGAAGTCATTGAGTGCTATGCAGATACATAAGAGATGGAAGACCAATAGGAGTTCCCGTGTCGCGGCACCATGGAAGACTCACCGGTAAAGGGAACTAC
>JAAALK010001716.1:0-64477 GCA_019279435.1 Zizania palustris | reverse complement strand
GAATTTTTACAAATTTTATCAACCTTGGAAGTAGCCCAAATATTTTAATCTATTTTCTGTAATTATTTTTATTCAGAAAGGTATGAAACAGTAACGGGCCCTCCCCCTCCCTTTATCTCTCTCCCCGGCCAGCCCAGCCCACTCCTCCCCGCACGCCCCGTCTAACCGCTGGACCCCACCAGTCAGTGACTCCCTCTCCCTTCGCGCACGCACCCGACAGCCCGACCCCACCTGTCGGCGCCAACCGACACTCACTACCCTCGCCGAGCCCGAGCCCACCCGTCAGTCTCCTCACTCGTGCGTTTGCGCTCGCTGGTCAGTGGGCCCCCGCCTGTCAGATCCTTCCTCTCCACAAGATCCGCCCCAAATCTCACCCCCTCGTTGGCCGACGCCTTAATGCGCCTCGGATCCGTTGCTCCCGACCCCCTCTCCCCAAATTGAGCCCGGCATTCAAACCCCCACACTCCGGCGACCGTTTCCCCCTTTAAACCTAGCCGGATCACGTCCTGATTCGACGAATCTGCATGCAACCCGAAGCTCGCCGGTGTTTAAACGCGTTAATCCTCGGCCACCACCAATCGCGCTCTCTCTGCCCCCGCCGGTGACTCTATTTAAGCCCCCTGGTACCCCGCATTCAACCCCCATGCTCTCGCAGTCCAGAGCCGAACAGAACGCCCCCTCTAAAACTTTTAACTCTCCACCGCCACCCTACTCCGGTCGCCGCTCACCGTCGCCAGAGTTCCCCTCCGTCCTCGCTGACCGCACCGCTGTGACTGCAAATGCCACCCCGACCTCGGCCACCACTCCATCGTCGACGAACCCCGCCAGATCGCCACCGCCGACGAGGACCCGAACATCTTCTCGCCTCCGCTCGTCGCCGGCCACGCTCCGTCGACCGTTCGCCTCGCCACCGGTACCCTCGTGATCCCCGTAATGTCCTCTTTCCGTTTTAGGCCTTAGACTCGACCGTCGTCGCTCGCCGTGGCCTCTGGCCCGCTCGCCGTCGCCGGAGAAGACGACCGGCACGGGTCGAGTACCCGTGTTGTGTTGGATTCAATCGCGACTGTGCGATCTGGATCCAACGGTGATGAATTAAGTCCCTCATGTTGTTTAATCGGATCCGTTAGATCTCAGCGAAGGGGTACATTTTAATCTGAGTCGTTCGCTAGATTTTAAATCCTGCATCGCATCTGGACCGCATGATGTGTACCGGTTCGATGTTTTAATCTCAGCCGTCCACTTTATTTTAACTCTCCCGCCTCGCATGTGACCGCCCAATCGCGATCTGACGGTGGATCTCGATTCGGCGCACGCGCACAGTGCGCGGGTTCACCGTGAGCCTGGTTCACCGTGGACCCGAGACTGTTTTGAATTTAAATTAAATTCCAGAAATGACTTTAAACTTCTAAAATTCATATCTTGCGCATTTCAACTTCAAAAATTACCATTTCAATTCCAGAAAATTTGTAGTATTATTCTCTACATGTTCATTTAATAAAAACAGTATGTTTACTTTGGACATTTCATGATTTTGTAATAAAGTATTTAAATGCCCTTAGGGTAAAATACAAATTTAATTATTTAAATTCCAACAAAATTTATATTCATTCATTACCTGTTAGAATAATGAATCACTGAGTTTTCTCTGAACCTTTCATTTTAAATTATTTAGAAAGCCTAACAAGAGATTATTTCACAATTAAAAATCCCTTTTAGAAAGGGCCATACTTCTTTATAGTTCATTTTAAATTATCTATAAAATAGATTTCAGAAACTTAACAACTTGGTTTTCCTTAAATTAAACCAATTTAAACCTATGTGCTTGTTGAGTGATTTTGTATTGTTTAAATTGAATGTTGTATTTATTTTACTTATTTTATATCGAGAAGACTGCGACGTCGCCGAGGAGCCGGAGTACTTTCCCGCAGTTCCTCCCTCTCCTTTCGCTGAACAAGGCAAGTCACCAAACAACACTTTTGAGCATATTGAACCCATGTTTTACTAAACTATCGCTAAAACACATAGGATATACATGCATTAGTCAAATGAAACCCTTACAATATATTTATAAGGATCCCCCGACCTTGTTGTGAAACCCAAGCCATGCTATCTTGCCTAACCTCCTTGTCACCATATGATTAGTATTATTATCTAGTGTCCAATGTATTGACACGATTGCTATAGGATTAAAAATGAGTCGTAGCAACTTGGTTCTACTATATGATCACCGTTATTCTTATCCTTGGAATTCTGTCGGTGATGAGTTGTGGTTGTGAGTGAATGCATGGCGGGTTCTGGGTGCAAGCTAGGGCATTGGTCGGTAGCACCCGGGGCACTATAAGGACCGGTCTGTAGGATCTGTTGCAATACACTTCCGTACTAACCACAAGTCTAATGGGTAAGTCCTAACTAACGTATGGACTGTTCCAAACCGATGCCACCATTTGGAGATGGGTCAAGCAGCACCTACGGGTGGCTTATACCAACGTGGCGCAAAAGGGGGTGCGACGTTAGCCGGGACGCGGCCCGGCGCGCTGGCGAAACCTAGAGCGGGTGGTTATCGCTTGGAGCATTTCATGCTGAAGTTTTGGCACAAGTTCCGTGGTATGGGTCATCTCGTTACACTTTGGTGTTCGGGATGAGTGCGTGCCTTGTGGGTACAGTAGTACATCTCTGATCAGAGTCATAAATCTTTCAAAAAGCCGAGCCCACGGTCAAGGGCGGGTTGCGTGACATCCCACAGTTAGATTACTTTGAATATGGATGTGCATGTTGGTTTGACATGTAAGGACTGTTGTGCGAGAAGGTAAAACGTACTCCTCGAGTTATATGATGTTATTGATGTCATGTTTATTATTCCACATGATAAAAATTGACTACACTAAATGCAATAACTGAAAACGTACTTTTCCGCACTTTTGCCATTATCCTTCCATTGTTATTACCTTGCATTATTATTTGCATTTGCGGTGGCTTGTTGAGTACTTTTTGTACTCATACCCGTTGGACACACTTCAGAGGATGCCTACTACGAGGATGGTCTGGAGTAGCGACCCAGTCAAGAGAAGATCCTGAAGAGGGCGTTCGTCATGCTTTTATTTTCTTATTTAATTTTATTCTGATGTAATAAATATGGTCTGCGCACCATGAATATTTGTCGTATGTACGATTGTCGCATGATTATTGTTTTTCTTATGAAATTCAATAATGTTCCGATTTCGATAAATCGGGGCATCACAGATGAGCAGTTGGGCGAGTTGGAGAGAGTCAGAGCTGAACTAGAGCAGACTAGGCTAGAGCTTGAGACATTGTCAATTCCACCCACTGTTTGTGAGAACTGCTTGTCTCTTAGAATGAAGTTGATCAAGCTGAAAGCTGAGAAGTCTGTCTAAGTCGATAGAGAGTGTGAGACCTGCTTGTTTCAGGTGGAGGTACTAGCTTCCTTGAGAGAGGAGCTAGCTGATGTTCAGAATGAGAACTTTTACCTCCACCAGATCCTGAGTTGGGTGAGTGCTAGAGAGCCACAACTCGGCATGATGATCTAGCAGTTCAAGAGGCAGGATGGGTTTGGGGTAGGCTACACCTATACCAAGGTTGATTTTGAGAGTGCCATTAGCCGAGCAGTGGAGTGGTGTAAGATGACTCTTGAACAGAGATATCCCAAGACTCACTCCACTGAGTCTTTCCAGGCTAGTCAGCCCAAGGATGGAGTGTTCCAAGAACAACCTAAAGCTCCACCCAAGAAGCCCATCTGGGTCCCAAAGCCCAAACATCTCTACACTTCTCTAGACTCTCTACTTGGACCCTCTCACACCAAAGAGTCTACACCTAACATCACCAAGCCAAAAACCCCAAGCCTCAACCACATCCCAAGAAGCCCACCTACCACTGTGAGTACTGTCAGAGACAGGCATCTTGAGGAGTTTTGCTTCAGGAGGAAGCGGGTTGAGAGAGTAGAGAGAGCTCGTGGTGGGCAGGAGCAGTTCTACCAGCAGGGTGGTAGACTGAGAGTTCCTCGATGCGGGGAGAGGCTAGAGGCTAGGCCGCGTCGTGTAGGTGGTGGTAGAGGAGACGACTTTCATGTCCGTGCTCCAGAGGGTGGTGTTCACTCCGGCAGAGCTCCAAGTCATTTTGGATACGTCTCTCGACCTCGTGGTCGAGACTTTAGGCAGAACCGAGGACCGCTCTTTGAGCCATGCTTTGGTCCAAACTCTTATGGTTCTTTCTGCTTTCCTTCTTTTGAGCAGATGGCTCGACACTAGTTTAGAAATTTTGCTAAACCTGGTGCCAGACCATTTGCTCCGACTTACGACCACTGATTGTGCAGGATCGAGAACTAGAGGACGTGTGTATCATGGATTTAGGATGCTCTTGCCACATGACGGGACATCGCAGATGGTTCTCCAGCCTCTCTCCCCCGAGCTCCAAGGAATATATCACCTCCGGGAACAGTGGTCAAGGGAAGGTATACGACATTGTCTCAATTCGCATCTCTGACCATTTCTCTTTGAAGATTGTTGCTTTGGTTGGAAATTTGAACTTCAATTTGATTTCTGTTTCGCAACTTCTTAAGGATGGTGTGGAGGCTCGTTTTAAGAAGGGCATGTCTTCTGTGGTTGATTCTAGAGGGTCTTTTGTTTGCCAGATCTTACCCTTCGGTAAGGTTTTTCGGATTGACTTCTCTAGTTCTTTTGGCCCTTCTCGTTGTTTGATTGTTGGATCCTCCTCTAAGCTCTGGAAGTGACATAGGAGGTTAGGCCATTTGAGTTTTGATCTGCTAGTCAGATTGAGCTCTATGGACCTCATCTGAGGATTGCCCAAGCTTAAGATGGAGAAGGATCTAGTTTGCCATCCCTATCGTCACGGGAAAATGGTTGCCGCTTCTCACGCACCTATGACACAGGTGATGACTACGTACCCGGGAGAGCTGTTACACATGGATACTGTTGGTCCAGCTTGGGTACGCTCAGTCGGTGGGAAGTGGTACGCGCTTGTGATCGTTGATGATTTTTCTCGATTCTCGTGGGTTTTCTTCTTGGAGTCTAAGGATGAGACTTTTCATTTTTTCCATGACCTGATTTTGAAGCTGAAGAACGAGAACAATGGTCGGATGCGAGCAATTCGCTCTGACAATGGATCTGAGTTTAGAACTCTTAGTTCGTCAACTTCTGTAGTGATTAGGGTCTTGATCATCAGTTTTCTGCTCCTTACACTCCCCCACAGAATGGCGTTGTGGAACGAAAAAACCGCACACTAGTCGAGATGGCTAGGACGATGCTTGATGAGCATAGGACTCCTAGGCGCTTTTGGGCTGAAGCCATGAACACGACTTGCTATTTGTCCAATCGCATTTTTCTTAGAGCTTCCTTAGGAAAGACTTCATATGAGTTGCGGTTTGGTAGACAACCCAAGGTGAGCCACTTGCGAGCGTTTGGCTGCAAGTGCTTTGTGCTCAAGAAGGGAGGGAATTTGGACAAATTTGAGTCTCGTTGCTGGGATGGAGTCTTTCTTGGTTATGCTTTGCATTCTCGAGGCTTTTGTGTTTGGAACCTCGACTCCCAGCAGCTTGTCGAGACTTGTGAGGTTTCTTTTGATGAGTCCTTGACTTCTTTGACTCCTTATTTTGAGCTTTCTAGAAATGATGAGCTTGGAGAGTTCATCTTCGAGGAAGATGATGACGCTCCAGCTGTTGATGAGGGTGGGCCTTCTACACAGCCTGCAGAACCCACATCTTCTAAGACTTTGACCGAGGACGAGGGTGGACCTCTGATCACTTATTCCACTTCGAACGAGCTCCCTCAATCGAGTCTAGAGGTGCCAGCTGCTGACTCCGGTGAGGTGACTTCAGATCACCTAGGGTCCCGAGCAGTTCAGCGTGATCACCCCTCAGAGCTCATCATCGGTGATCTTTCTGAGTGAACTTTGCGCTCTTTTGTTGACTCACTTGATGTGTTTGCTGAGTATGCGTTTGTTGCATCTTTTGAGCCCAAAGACGTTTCTCATGCTCTTTCTGATTTGAACTGGATTAATGCCATGCAAAAAGAGCTTGAGAATTTTGTCCGCAATCGGGTTTGGACACTAGTTGAGCTGCCACGTGAATGCAACCCCATAGGCACCAAGTGGATGTTCAAAAACAAGCAAGGTGAAGATGTGATATGACCACGCCAACCACTCCAACCTCTACACCAACCACTTCGACCACAGCAACTCCAATACATGTTTTTGATGGACCAATTACACGCAGTCGAGCTAAGAAGCTTCAACAAGAGGTACACGCGCTACTTTGTGAAATTCATTTTACTATTAATGAGAGTTATATACTACCTAAGTCGTGTACATTGCTAATGCTCAGGTTTACCAAGAAGGATGACAAGAACTCACAAGGAAATGGACACATAGAAGAATCATGCTCGAACCAAGCCAGTCCTGCAGGATCGTCTCAAAGAAATAATAATAACTTTTGATTTCCAAAAGCTATGAAGGCAAATGAGCACTTTTTAGAAAACTCTTGAAGTCTAGTTTCCAATGAATCTAACCCCGACCAGTTTGAAGTTTGCATGAAGGCGTCCGACCAGTTTTAGTTCTTGCTGGTCCAAAGGTCAACAGTCTGCATGAGGTCAATGTTCTCGTATTAAAACTGTATCATTCTACAGAGTTACATGGTGCATATTCTACATGGTGTGAAACCTTATCAAGTCACCTTTCCAAGGGATCCAACCGTTCGTGAATTGAAGCTTCCAAGGAGGAGTTATTGCTGAAATACCGAAGACCGCTCAGAAGACCAACAGCCACGCGGAAAGTCTCCAGAAGCTGATTCGTTTTCACATAGTTCACCTAGTCTTTTGATTATTGAATACAGAACCCCTTGTTCAGCTGCGTGCTAACAAATTCAGAGAGAGATCTCTACCTTCCTTTGCTCTTGTGATTTCCTTCGCGGGATTACAGAAGCGGCGGCTTCATCCGCTCCGAATTGGTGCTCCTACTCCCTTCAAGGTCCTCCTTGATTGATTGTAGGCTGAGTTGGTTGGTTCTTTGAGAGTGTGGTTGGGCGAATCCTCGATTCAGGTTGCCGGTTAAAGAGGGTGGTTGGCTTCGAGTTTTATTTGCCAGGTTGCACTAGTTATCGCTGCTTGCAGAAAGTTATCCGGCTATTCTATAGCTAGTTATCTAAAGATCGATCCTACGTCGTGAAGATCGGGACCCCATGACGCATCATCTGGTATCAGAGCTGATCGGTTTCCACGGTAGGATTCTTTACCCTTAGCTACATATATATTGTTTCGTCCTATCCACCAAAAGCCAAAATATATATATATATATATTGTTTACCCTTTGTTTCAATCTGTTATTTTAGTGAGTTCAGATAATTTTCAGTCCATTAGAGTCTTTGTTTTAGTTGCTGATCATTTTCCGTCGTGTGTCCTTTGAGCCTCTTATATATCTGGTCATTTTGTTCAGTTCTATAAAAAAAGTAAAAGAAAGAAAAGTTCAAAAAAAAGGAAAGTTGAGAAAAATTGTGAAAGAAAAGTTTAAAGATCAGTTCGGTTGAGAGCACAGTTGCTGAAAGTTTGTGTTTCAAGTTGTGCAACCAGATCGCTATCTTTTGTTGGTACAAAAATTTTGGTTGGGTTTGATTGCAACACTTGCATCCCAATCATACTCCTTGTTTGCGTCAATCTGAGATTTTCTTTGCGCGTATGTGTGATCCATTTACATCTTTTTGAGATCAACACTAAGCAGGAAACCTCTAGTTTGGATTGTTACTTAACTTTACAACAACTAGAATTCAGATTGCATTCTTTGTTTATAATCCCCACCAAGCTCCACATAAAAGCCATCGTAATCGGTACTCTCTGGTCTTGTATTCGCTTAACCATTGCTCTCGGTACCACCACACATTTTGTTTCTCTGTAACCCACAGGAACTTCACTGAGCCTCGGTTGGTAAGAGAAGTGAGATTGAGAGATCCCACATATATTTTTCCACATATACTCTTGTTCCTTTGTTGTCACTAATTTTACAGAAAGATGGGTGACGGCGTTGAGGTCAATGATTGTGTCACCATGGCACAATTTAATGAATTCTAGCAAAGTCTAGAAGAGAGACAAGATCGGTTGGCCCAAGATTTTCAAACCATACTAAATGAAATTAGGGGACGTCGTCCACCTAATGATGGAGCAAGCACCCATGGTGAAGAAGGTGATGATAGTGATGGAAGAGGAGGAAGAAGAGGACGGAGGAACCGAAGTGCTGCACATGGATGAGGGAGGGACTGGAATCGAAGAAATCAAGACACTGAAGAATCCGAATCTGAAAATGATGATAATCATTCCCATCATGATCGCCAACATCGTAGAGGAGGCCATCGTGAAGAGAGGCTTGGTAAACTGAAATTTACCATGCCAAAATTTGATGGAGGATCTGATCCTGAAGCTTATTTCACTTGGGAGTTGAAGGTCGACAAGATCTTTCGCTTGCATAATTATACAGAAGAGAAGAAGTTGGCTATGGCATCTCTAGAATTTGAAGGATATGCTCTGATTTGGTGGGAGCAACTTCTCCAAGATCGTGAAGAAGATGGAGAACATCCTATTGCCACATGGGCAGAGATGAAACGTGAAATGAGGAGACGTTTCATGCCGAAGCATTATCGGCGTGATCTTTTTGATAAACTGCAGAATTTGAAACAAGGAAGTTATTCTGTTGAAGAGTATTATAAAGAGATGGAGAAGGCTTTGATTAGAGCCAACGTATATGAAGATGAAGAACAAACTATGGCACGATTCATGGCTGGGTTGCATCGAAATATTCAATGCATTGTTGAGTTTCAGTCGTACCGTCGTCTTATTGATTTGGTACATCAAGTCACCAAAGCTGAACGCCAACTGCAGCAAGATACCAAGAGCAGTAAGTCTTTGCCTTTTGGTACGAGGACTATGTCTGGAGGAAGCAAGTTAAATTCCAAGTTTACTGCTGCACCGTCAGCTGCGAAAGGTTCATTTGGAGGCTCACGTTCTAATGCTCAAAGTAATTTTAGTGGGAAGAACTCTGCTGCCCCGAGCACGAGTTCCAAACCAGCAGCTTCCACCTCCACTTCAGTGGGTTCTACATCCAAGAGCAATGGGATTCAGTGTTTCAAGTGTGGAGGTCGTGGACATGTTGCTAGAGAGTGTCCAAATAATAGAGTGATCATTGTAAATGATAATGGAGAGTACGAATCAGCCAGTGAAGAGGAAGATATTGAAGAAGAAGCCCATGAAGAAGAGGAACATACCGGCTGTGATTTTGAGCAAGGTGTTGCTCTTGTGGTGGCACCAATATTGAGTGTTCAGATGAAGGAAGCTGAGAACGGCCAGCGGCATAATTTATTTCAGACAAGAGCCAAAGTGCAAGATAAGGTAGTGAAGATGATCATTGATGGAGGAAGCTGCCATAATCTTGCTAGTCGTGAGATGGTTGATAAGCTTGATCTGAAACTTCTGCGACATCCTCATCCATATCATGTCCAATGGCTGAATGATTCCGGTGACATCAAGATTGGATACAAAGTAAAAGTTCCCTTCAAGATTGGTGAATATATTGACACGGTAGAGTGTGATGTGGCACCCATGTCCGTATGTCACATACTACTCGGGAGGCCATGGCAATATGATCGATATACTCAGAATTGCGGGAGAACAAATCAGTACACTCTAGATTTGAAGGGGAGGAAGTTTGTACTCAAACCTATGACACCACAGCAAATTCTTGCTGAGCATTTGCAAAAGAGCTCTAGTATGAGAGATGAGAACGGAAAGGAAGAGAAAAAGAATTCGAGTGCCTTCCACAAATCAGAGAGTGAGAGCCACCAGCCCAATATGAGAAAAAAATTGAGAGATCAAAAGAAAGAAGAAGAAAAAAATTAGTCATGTTAGCCACAAAATCTGAGATGAGAGAAGTAAGGAACAACCCAGATCAAGTACTCTTTGTACTTGTGTACAAAGACATTTAGTGTCAGCTAACGATAACACCTCTTTTCCTAGTATGGTGTCTCATCTTTTGCAGGAATATGAGGACGTTTTTCCAAAGGAAACCCCGAATGGATTACCTCCTGTACGTGGGATTGAACATCAGATCGATCTTATTCCGGGGGCTGCTCTTCCAAATCGACCACCATACCGCACCAATCCTAAAGAAACAAAGGAGATACAAAGGCAAGTACAAGAACTTCTCGATAAAGGTTATGTTCATGAAAGCTTAAGTCCTTGTGTTGTTCCTGTTATTTTAGTACCAAAAAGGATGGTTCTTGGAGGATGTGCGTTGATTGTAGAGCCATAAATAACATCACTATTCGCTATCGCCATCCTATTCCTCGATTAGAAGACATGCTTGATGAATTAAGTGGTTCCATAATATTCACTAAAATTGATTTGAAAAGTGGGTACCATCAAATAAGAATGAAAGCTGGAGATGAATGGAAAACTGCTTTTAAAACAAAATTTGGGCTGTACGAATGGCTAGTTATGCCTTTTGGTTTGACTAATGCTCCAAGTACTTTTATGAGATTGATGAACCATGTTTTGAGAGCCTTCATTGGAAAATTTGTGGTTGTTTATTTTGATGATATCTTAATTTACAGCAAGTCTTTTGAAGCGCACATGAATCATATTCGACAAGTCCTAGATGAGCTCCGAAAGGAGAAATTATTTGCTAATCTTGAGAAGTGCAGTTTTTGCACAAACCATGTTGTGTTCCTTGGCTTTGTTGTTTCAGGAAAAGGAATTGAAGTGGATGAAACCAAGGTGAAAGCCATCAAGGATCGGCCAACTCCAACGAATGTAAGTCAAATAAGAAGCTTTCATGGTCTAGCTGGATTTTATAGGAGATTTGTTAAAGATTTTAGTACCATTGCTACTCCCTTAAATGAATTAACAAGAAAGGTGTTGAATTTAAATGGGGAAGTTCACAAGAAAATGCTTTTCAAGAATTAAAGAAACGCTTAACTGAAGCACCATTGCTTGTTCTTCCTGATTTCACTAAAACTTTTGAAGTAGAATGTGATGCCAGTGGAATTGGCATAGGAGGGGTTTTAATACAGCAAGGCAAACCTGTAGCATATTTTAGTGAAAAGTTGGGAGGTGCTCAATTGAATTATTCTGTATATGATAAAGAATTGTATGCTTTGGTGCGTGTACTTGAAACATGGCAGCATTATTTATGGCCAAAAGAGTTTGTTATCCATTCCGATCATGAAGCTTTAAAGTATTTGAAAGACCAAGCAAAACTGAACCGACGCCATGCCAAATGGGTTGAGTTCATCGAGACATTTCCATATATTGTGAAGTATAAGAAAGGTAAGGACAATGTGGTTGCTGATGCTTTGTCTAGAAAAATTGTGTTGCTAAACCAACTTGAGGTGAAGGTTATAGGTCTTGAAAGTTTGAAGGACATGTATAATGATGACCCTGAATTTTCAGAACCATACACTCATTGTAAAGATGGAAAAGGTTGAGAAAAGTATCATATACATGATGGATTTTTGTTAGGGCTAACAAGCTTTGTGTTCCAAATTCTTTGGTTAGATTGCTTTTATTGCAGGAGTCCCATGGAGGAGGATTGACAGGTCATTTTGGATAAAAGAAAACCTATGAGCTGCTAGGTGATCACTTCTATTGGCCCAAGATGAGGAGAGACGTCATCCGGTTCGTGGAGCGCTGCATCACTTGTCACAAAGCTAAGTCTAAACTGAACCCTCATGGTTTATACACTCCTCTACGTGCTCCTAAAATTCCTTGGGAAGACATAAGTATGGATTTTGTTCTGGGACTGCCTAGAACTCAGAGAGGAAAAGATTCTGTTTTTGTTGGGGTGGATAGATTTTCAAAGATGGCTCATTTTATCCCTTGTAACAAGAGCGACGATGCTTCACATGTTGCTAATTTATTTTTCAGGGAAATTGTGAGGTTGCATGGGGTGCCTAAG
This sequence comes from Zizania palustris, assembly GCA_019279435.1. Lineage (NCBI taxonomy): Eukaryota > Viridiplantae > Streptophyta > Magnoliopsida > Poales > Poaceae > Zizania > Zizania palustris. The sequence continues at coordinate 52,516 of JAAALK010001716.1, read as the reverse complement.
ACCATTGTATCTGATCGTGATGTCAAGTTTGTGAGCTACTTCTGGAAAACATTATGGTCCAAGCTGGGGACCAAGCTTCTATTCTCGACCACTTGTCATCCTCAAACCGACGGACAAACTGAAGTGGTGAATCGAACCCTGTCGATGTTGCTGCGAACCATGGTGAAAAGGAACCTGAAAGATTGGGAGGACTGCTTGCCTCACGTGGAGTTTGCTTATAACAGGGCAGTACATTCTACCACTAACTTGTGTCCTTTTGAAATTGTTTATGGGTTCAAACCCATTGCTCCGATAGATTTGTTGCCTTTGCCATTACAGGAGAGAACCAATATGGAAGCCTCCAAGCGTGCTGCACATGTCAAGAAGATACATGAGAAAACAAAAGAAGCAATCGAGCTAAAGGCGACACGTAAGGCTGCAAGTATGAACAAGCATAGAAAGAAGGTGTCGTTTGAACCAGGCGATTTGGTGTGGATTCACTTGCGTAAAGATCGCTTTCCTGATAAGCGCAAGTACAAGTTGATGCCACGAGGGGATGGTCCATTTCGTGTTCTTGCCAAGATCAATGATAATGCATACAAGATTGACCTTCCACCAAGCTATGGCGTGAGCAACTCCTTCAATGTTGCTGACCTATCAGCATTCACAAATGAAGACATTTTAGAGTCGAGGACGACTCCTTTTCAAGAGGGGAGGATGATATGACCACGCCAACCACTCCAACCTCTACACCAACCACTTCGACCACAACAACTCCAATACATGTTTTTGATGGACCAATTACACGGAGTCGAGCTAAGAAGCTTCAACAAGAGGTGCACGCGCTACTTTGTGAAATTCATTTTACTATTAATGAGAGTTATATACTACCTAAGTCGTGTACATTGCTAATGCTCAGGTTTACCAAGAAGGATGACAAGAACTCACAAGGAAAAGGACACAGAAGAATCATGCTCGAACCAAGCCAGTTCTGCAGGATCGTCTCAAAGAAATAATCATAACTTTTGATTTCCAAAAGCTATGAAGTCAAATGAGCACTTTTTGGAAAACTCTTGAAGTCTAGTTTCCAATGAATGTAACCCCGACCAGTTTGAAGTTTGCATGAAGGCGTCCGACTAGTTTTAGTGCTTGCTGGTCCGAAGGTCAACAGTCTGCATGAGGTCAATGTTCTCGTATTAAAATTGTACCATTCTACAGAGTTCCATGGTGCATATTCTACATGGTGTGAAACCTTATCAAGTAACCTTTCCAAGAGATCCAACCGTTCGTGAATTGAAGCTTCCAAGGAGGAGTTATTGCTGAAATACCGAAGACCGCTCAGAAGACCAACAGCCACGCGGAAAGTCTCTAGAAGCTGATTCGTTTTCACATAGTTCACCTAGTCTTTTTGTTTCGTGTTCACACCTATCTTCAAGGTCTACTCCTTGTATAAATACCCCCTAGCACCATTGTAATCGGCACTTTTGATTATTGAATACAAAACCCCTTGTTCAGCTGCGTGCTAACAAATTCAGAGAGAGATCTCTACCTTCCTTTGCTCTTGTGATTTCCTTCGCGGGATTACAGAAGCGGCGGCTTCATCCGCTCCCAATTGGTGCTCCTACTCCCTTCAAGGTCCTCCTTGATTGATTGTAGGTTGTGTTGGTTGGTTCTTTGAGAGTGTGGTTGGGCGAATCCTCGATTCAGGTTGCTGGTTAAAGATGGTGGTTGGCTTCGAGTTTTATTTGCCAGGTTGCACTAGTTATCGCTGCTTGCAGCAAGTTATCCGGCTATTCTATAGCTAGTTATCTGAAGATCGATCCTACGTCGTGAAGATCGGGACCCCGTGACGCATCAAGATGGGGTTGTGGTGCGCAACAAAGCTCGACTAGTTGCCCAGGGTTTTTGCCAGAAAGAGGGGATTGACTTTGAGGAGACTTTCACCCCTATTGCCCGTCTTGAGTCCATTCACATTCTTTTGTCTTTTGCCGCTTCTTAGGGGTTTAAGCTTTTTCAAATGAATTTCAAGAGTGCTTTTCTGAACGGGTACATAGAGGAGGAGGTCTATGTTAGGCAGCACCCGGTTTTGAGAACCCTAAGTTTCCTCGACATGTTTTAAGCTGCAGAAAGCTTTATACAGTCTGAAGCAAGCCCCTAGGGCTTGGTATGACCGGTTGAAGCAGTTTTTGTTGGGGAAGGGTTTTGTGATGGGTTCTGTGGACAAACTCTTTTCTTGCTCAGAGATGCCTCATACTTCTTGATTGCTCAGATTTACGTGGACGAAATTATTTTTGGTGGTTCTACTGATGCACTTGTGTCCAAGTTTTCTGAACAGATGCACAGTGAGTTTGAGATGAGCCTCATGAGTGAGCTCAAGTATTTCCTAGGGCTCTAGATCAAGCAGACCAAGGACGTCATCTTCATCCACCAGAGTAAGTACACGCGAGACATGTTGAAGAAATTCGTCTTTGGTGGAGAATTGAAGCCTCAGATGACCCCAATGGGTACATATGGGGGCCTGGACAAGGACGAGAGCGGCGTCAAGGTCAACGAGAGAGAGTTTTGTGGGATAATTGGATCGCTGCTGTACTTGACGGCGACGAGACCAGACATACAATTTGTCGTGGGACTTTGCGCGCACTTCCAGTCTTCTCCACGCGCGTCTCATCGGCAGGCTGTCAATCATATTTTCAAGTACCTTACCTATGCGCCCAATCTTGGTCTTTATTATTCAACATCATCGTCTCTTGATTTATCTGGCTTTTCGGACACTGACTTTGGTGGGTGCCAGTTGGATCGCAAGTCGACTTCTGGTACTTGCTAGTTTCTTGGATCTTCTCTTGTCTCTTGGTCTTCTCGAAAGCAGTCTGGCGTTGCGCTTTCTACCACTGAGGCTGAGTATGTAGCTGCTGCTAGCTGCTGCTCACAGTTGGTTTGGATGTTTTCCACATTACGAGACTTTGGGTTGTTCTTTCCTACCAGAGTTCCTTTGTTTTGTGACAGCACCAGTGCGATTAGTGTAGGGAAAAACCCATGTCTCCATTCAAAAACCTAACACATTGATGTGCACTTTCACTTTTTGAGGGATCAATATGAGAAAGGTGTCATTGACCTTGTTCATGTTGATACCCATCATCAGTTGGCTGACATTTTCACCAAACCCCTAATCAGTCTAATTTTGAGCGTTTGCAAGGGGATTTGGGTGTTGTGTATCCTTTTTAGGATATTTTGAGTCAGTTTTTGTTTCTTCTTTACTCTTTTCTTGAGTCTTTTTGTGTGTGTTCATATCATGCATATTCACATATCACACTTTGAGCTTGCTTCTGTTATATGATTGATCTCTTTACTTACTCTAGCTAGTATATGCTTTTGATTACTTGTCGATGATCATGCGTTGTTTCAGTTCACATGATATGTCTGATATCTGTCATATGCATGGCTTTTATGCTTTAAAATTGAAAAATGATCACCACTGCTTATGGTAACTAGCATGTGTAGGCTGAATGCTTTTGCTATCTTCTACATGCCTGGTAGCTAGTTCCTCACTTAGATGCAGATATGCAACTTGGACATCTATATGCTTTAACATGGAAAATGTGCTATAAAAATGATAAAAATCAGAAAAATGAAAAATCCATGCCTTTTTATGCATAATTGGAAAAGATCCAGGTGGGTTTGCTTTGTCGCATTGCATTGTTCTAGACTGCTTACCATCGCACTTTGGTATGAACTAGAACAGTGTAATGTATGCTAAGACCAATGTCTTAAGCTTCTGATGGTCCAGTTCTGGCCTAGGCTTTACTTGGTCGGTTAGCATAAGGTTTGACAAGCAAATAACCTCGGGCAAAAATGAAAAAGGAAAAGAAAAAGCATGAAATTAAAAATAACAAGTTTACTGAAGCACCTTGTTCTGGACATTGCTTATCTTGGTAGATATCAATTAGCTTTTGCATCTCTTGCTTTACCTTGCTTGTCGACTAGAAAATGTGGTGATGTTTTTGTTTGCAAAAATTGGAAATGTGTGCCAATGACTTTCTTTAGATATCATCTGCTGCACTGATCATGCCATGTGTCTTAGACAGTATGTCTTTTGCTATATCTGTTAGATGTTGTAATTGTAGTCAATCATATCTGAGAAGCATGCTTTGTACACTCCACCTACACCCCAGTTGCATTCGTTGCATATTTTCAGGGGGAGCTGCATTTCAGGGGGAGTACGAGTCTGTGTCTTTTTAGAGTGCATTTAGTCTCGCTTGATGAGTCCAATTGTCAAAAGGGGGAGAAATTTTGGGTTACTCGATCTTTTAGAAGAGTTTAGGGGGAGTTTTGGCTTTCTCTAGGATTTGTTTCAGGGGTAGTTTTAGTCTCTTTTGCCTTTACTCGGTATATCCTTGTTGATAACTCTGAGATTGCACTCATTTTGAGTCTTTATTTTGTGGTTAACCATAATGACCGCTTTCTTGCTTTTGATCGGCTTTTGGTCATTAGGGTTAAACTTTTATTTTATTTTCTTCTTCTCTGTTTTTTTTGTGTTTTGTTTTCGTGTTTCCACATGTGGTTACAGGTACTGGAGAGCTGATAAAGAGAAGTGTTGACAATGCACTCATCAAGGGGGAGATTGAGGAGCCATGTTGAATAGCATGGGCCTCATGGCTCTAGATGTGATGAGTGATTGTCAACGGAAGTCAAAGAAGACATGAAGAGAAGAGAAGACCTGCTATGTCTAGGCCGCATGTGACTCAGGTACACAGGTAGCGAGCGACTGTCGGGTAGAGGGGCCGTGAAGTCGAGCTGGCCCAATCCGGGTACATGGGCTAGGAGCAGCAGAGGATCCACTGGGCTGTTGACCGGGATTGACTCAGGTACACGGGCGGTGAGCGATTGCCGGGCTGAGGAAGCTGCGGAGTCAGGCCGGCCCAATCTGGGTACCCGGTGCGAAGACGGTGGACGCTTTGTCAGTTTCGGCGCAAAACTGACTGTTGATCTTGGATCTGACTGTTCTGAGGTGAAGCTGTAGCTGCTACGAAAGCTCTGCATCAGGACAAGTTATCTTTATTTAGGTTTTTACTCTTTTTCCTTTAGGCCCACAGTCTATCAGTCGAGTCTGTAAAAAATCCTAAGGGCATTTCGGTATTTTCCATTTTTATTCCCGCATCTGTAAAAACCCTAGGGGTATTTTTGCATTTTCCCATTTATTGGGCTGCCTATAAAAAGGCCCCAATACCCTAGGGTTAGGGTTACCCTTTAAAGAAATCACTTTACTAATTCCAAATATTGGGTCACTTTTGGTGTTCATCCTCCTGGTGTTTTTCCCCGCCACCACTGCTCATCGCACGCACATCAAGATCCGCATCTCAGGCACGTCGAGAAATCGCGTAAATAGTTTTTATTCTTCCTGTCTCTGCCATCGTGCGTTGCTGTGGATTCGTTCATCTAATGCCTCATTTTGCGTGACTTTTTGATCATCTGTTTGCGAAGGCTTAAGTCTAGTTTCTCCATGTTCTGTGCACTGAAGATTAGTTATATTCGGCACGTAGTTTTTGCTTGCGTGGCTGAGTTTCTCTATGCTGTTTGCGTGGGGCAGCCTAGGCTGCAAACACTTATGCGCTAGTCTGTAAGTAGTAGCCGGTGTGTGCCTAGCATTCCTAGCGCATCTAGCTAGCCTGCAGTTTTTGAGCAGCAGCCTATGCAGCAATTTTTTCATGCAGCCTGACAGCAGCAAGCAGTGTAGACCTGTAGGCTACAGCATAGCATGACAAGCTATCAGCTTTGTGAAGAAGCTTTGTATGCGGATGCCAAAGCGCACAGTACTCGGTAGCAGTGCAGTCTCCCCTAGCTTCCTGCAGCTAGGCTGCAAGGTCTAGTTCTGGTGTCAGCTGTTATTTCCTGCGGAGGCTTCGCTGTTTTTATTGTGCTCTTCGAAGTCGAAGTTGGATTTCATAGAAAAAGCTGTTGGCTTCGGAGTCGTTTTTCCTTGTCAGCTCCGAAGTATGTCGAAGTCGGAGCTAACTTAGGTGGGCTCCGAAGTGTGACGAAGCCGAAGTAGACTTCGGTGTCTTTGGTCAGGCTTCAGTCAGGAGACTTCGATGTCCACATTTTTAGCCTTCGCACGAGGACTTCGAACGGGCTTCGACAAGTATCGAACTGGAGACAACTTTGAACAGTAAGATCTTTTCTCATTTCACGTGCACTTAAATTAAATGCCTGTAATGATTTACTTTCATGAAGCTTGAAATGTCCATGTTTTAAACACTCTGCTAATCTACCTATAAGCATTGTTTTGGTGTCTTTATTTCTAGGACACTGGTCATTTTTAGGCTAGATTATTTTTGGACTTGTGAACTGTATTTGTTTCTGTTAGTTGTTTGTTGAGGTGCATTGGGTATTGGGAGAAGGTCATTGATTCGAAAGAATTTTTTAGGCGCCCATTCACCCCGCTTTGGTCGCTACTTTCGGTCCTACGCTCGCTTATCCTCGTCTCGCTCTACCCATTCCTCAGTGATCCAATTGGCAAAGATCGTCAATGTCCACGTGAAGAAGACGATGAGCATCACTATTCGAGAAACATCTCTACGGAGTCCACACGTACAGGGAAGGATTGCTCCCATGCCGACATGCTAGCACCGATCATGAGAACTAGGGAGAAATCTCAATCTCAACTCTTGAGATCGAGAAGGAAGGGAGAGAATAGGTGTGGTGGCTAGGGTGGAGCACTTGGGTGTTCTGAAAACCTATATCCACGACCTCCTCCCTATTTATAATGCCAAGGTGTGGGCCTTTAACCACAATTAGATCGAAAAAAAATCCAATCTATTACGTGCTGATCAGAACTTTCGATACCCCTATCGGAACTTCCGATCAAGATTTTCGATTTGTAACTCAGCCCTATTGGAACTTTTGATACCTCTATCGGAACTTCCGATGTGGCCTTTCGATCTGTAAACTAGAACACATCTAAACTTATGATACTCCTATCGTAACTTCCGGTGTGAACTCTCTATCTCTGAATAAGAAATAATCAGAACTTCTGATACCATATCAGAACTTTTGATTTGATCTCTCTATTTCTAATTCAAAAAATAATCTGAACTTCTGATTCCAAATCAAAACTTACAATCCTCCAAGAATTTTCTTGGGCACAATTCCTTCAGATGATTGATGGAGAACCAGTTGGCATCGAGTGGTCAATGGAGTACTTCCTAGAGTGACTCTAGGGATTGGTGGCATGTCTTCGGGTTCAATCCCAGGACTTCATGCGGTCGGTGGCTATGCACACACTTAGGATGGTCCGAGTGCTATATACTACAACACGTATGGACAATATTTGAGCGAGGTGACTGACGAACGTGGAGGAGTCCGACATAGAGCACCTTTACTCGGAGGTGGAGGAGACAATGAACGTCCTTGTCGAGGACTTGGAGACATATCCTACTGAGCAGATAAGAAATAATGTAGAAGAAAATTGTCCATATACATTTTTGTAATGAAGTAAATTTTATTCTTTATGAATGAGTACCATGCCTAATTTCTTCTAGCGAAATTCTGATTGTTTTGATGTATCCTAGGTCCATTAGTAAAGAGAAACTTAGGCCATGTGCACACTGTTTTGAACCATCGACATCACAAATAGTTGAGAATGACACTTAGGTTCAATCAGGGAATGCCATATCGATAAATTATACCTTGGATGAACTCTAAGACTTTATTGGCTGTGCTTGTTCTCAACGACATGACTTCTATCCACTTGGTAAACTTGTCAATAGCAATGAAGTGACAATCATAACCCTAGGAAGACTTTGGAAAGGGCCCGACCATATCAAGCCCTCAACACGCAAATAACCATGAAGGCGGGATGGTTTAGAGTACTTGAGTAGGGAGATGATGCTGCTTGACAAAAAATTGACAACCATGGCCACTGCAAACTAGTAGCTTTTCATCTTCATTAGTGGTCGGCCAGTAAAAGCTTGACCTAAAGGCTTTTCTGACTAGTGTCCGAGCGCTAGTGTGATTCCCACAAGTGCCTGAGTGTATTTATTTTAAGATTTTTGACCATTCTGATTTGTTGGCATATTTCATGAGCACTTGGGTTGAAGCAGCTCTCTTGTACAACTTTGATCTAACTAAAACATACTATTTGCTCCTTTTGGAATGGCGAATTTCCACATCTTTGTCATCATGAGCTTTAGCGGTCTTGAGGAAATCTATGATAGGTTGTTGCCAATATTCTTCATTATCGGTGATGACCAAAACTGATGGATCTTTCTCAGCCTCCGAAGATTGAATTTTATCAATGTGAATCGATGGCTTCATGAGCTCTTGAAGAAAAACGCCGCTCAACATGGGCTCCCGGGATGAACCGAGCTTAGCCAAGAAATTAGTAGCCAAATTGTCGTCCCTACGGACATGATGAAACTCGAGACCACTGAACTTGGCTTCCAGCTTGCAGATCTCCTTACAATAAGTATCCATCTTCTCATTGGTGCAAGATCAATCTTTGTTGACTTAGCTGATAACCAACTTGGAATCTCCATATATCATTAATTTTCTCATTCTTCTTTTTTAAAAGGACTGGGATAGCTAATCAATCGAGATGATACATATCTTTTATGAACCCTACCGCTATTAGGCGAGTAATTTCCTCCTTGATGGCCTATTTTTGCTCCTAGGTGAATCAATGCATCTTCTGTTTGACTGGCTTGGCGATCGAGTAGATGTGATGTTCGTTCTCAATCAACTCCCAAGGTACGCCCAAGAAGTCAGATGGCTGCTAGGCTGTCAAGCCTGGGAATAATACCTTCCCGAACTCTTTGTGCATTAAGTCCCTATCCATGAAAAGGCAAGGTACACAATAACAAGTAGATATAACAGAGTTCCACGCGGATTAAAAGTAATTACACATAGTCGTATACATGGCCTAAACGACATGAACAGAGATTACTAAGCCAAACACAAGTAGCAGATAACAGCCTTTTCCCACAGGCGCTCGAGTGCGGCCAAGCCTCACACCTCCTCTTCGTCTACATCTATGTAGACCCCTTCAACTTCTGGAGAGGTTTGAAATAGTGGGCTGAGTACATTGGTACTCAACAAGCCACCATACCTTCGGCCTGGCAGGACCCATCGCTGATATGGTACAAAATATCGTCGACCTGGCCGAACCCCCCTCTAGGTAATGGGTTCGGCTCACGGTGGGCGAAGCCACTGGAACCACCAATGCCTCCACCATACAATTGGGCAGGTACCGCGTGGGCTCCGCCATACAGATTGCTATCGCCTTGTTACTTCGCCTGTGAAGTATTCGTTAATCTACGTAACAGATTGCTACCTTCATTTCCCTACTGCAGCACTTAGAATATTGGTCCCTAGGCCGAATTGGCACTTGATCTCTATTCTGTTATAGGTTTTCACGCTCGGAGCCCCTTCGCCGGAGGTGCCTGGAGCCAGGAAGCTAGTTTCGGAGGTCGCTAGGACACCCATCGGTGGAATCCTTGCTTCGACTACCCGTGCCGGACCGTCACGCTGTTGTCGGTTTGACCAAGTCTCGCACGCCAGCACGCTCCGCAACAGGCTTCATCACGTCAGGCTTTGCCACGCTTATACTCTGACTCGGACGAAGTCACGCCAGTGCGTTGCGCTTGTAATATTTTGCCGTGTCAGAGACTTCATGCTGAACCCTGCTGTTTGGAGGTGATTTCGCGTCGAGATCTATTCGGAGCTTTTCTTTGGCCAGATCAATCCGAACACTGAAGACTGCCTTCGACGAGGCCCTTTGAACTATACGCCGAAGGTACCCTTCGGTGAAACCCTTCACACAGTACCCTTCGAATCGGTCAGGCTCTGGTCAGCCTACTAGTTTATTTTATTTAATATATTTCTTTTCTCCTAATTGGATTATTTCTGTGTGATCTGATTCCCTGGCGACTCCACCCCCCTTGCCACTGTTAAGGGTAGTCGGAACGTGACATCAGGCTTGTCCCTAAGTATCCGCACAATTTTGGATCGTTGAACTGACCCAAGCATGGGGGCATGTTTTCGTAGGTTCTCGGGGTAAAAAATTTAAATTGCTAGCTAGCGTAGCCTCCCCATATCCCAACAGTGGTATTAGAGATTACGTGCGTAGTGTTCGATCTAGATTGATCATGTATGGATATACGTGGTGAAAATAGATTAGATCTATTTTTCTATCCATTGGATTTCAGAAATTTTGATGGGTTGGAAGTTCTGATTTTGATCAGAAGTTCCGATGCCAATTTAATTTGATATAGAGAGCAATTTTGCTATCAGAAGTTTCGATATTAGATCGGAAGTTCCGATCCAAATCAATCACGAGTAGTTTCTTCACCTAACTTTGTTTTGCAGTAAATGTTGTGATTGGTATGGCCTTGCAAAATGTATGAGATTCATGAATGTAATTAACATGGCCTGCACATCATGAATATTACAACCCAAGTGTGTTCAATGGTTATATGACCTACGTGTCAACTTTTGATGCTTTGACTCATGTAACTAGTATAGGCGCTTTTATTTATAATAGGCTAGTACATGTTCATGGAGGTTTGTAGCACAATGATAGGAGCCATGTAGATGGAGATCACCATGTGAAGGGGGGCATACTATGTTAAAATCAATGTGGTTGCCTGTGGTGCTTACTTATGTTCATGTCACCATGTGATGCTCTTTCCAATAGCTGCACATACCAAGGCCCTCGATCATCGATGGTGGGTCTGCCAAAGTAGGGCACTATCATTTATTTTGACTAGTTAGGATGTAAGTCGGACTACCGTATGCATACTATTGGTTTGCTTAACAAAGCTATCAAAATAGTTTAGGGCTTTGGGGAATGGTGTTGGGAGTCGGGCATGGGATGCTACCCAACAAACAAGAGTCTCATGTGATGTGATTATCAAATGGTTGTTTACCTATGTTAGTTAGATTTTAGTAGTGATGTCAAAGCTCACTGGGAGTTAATTGAACATGGATCTTGTGCCACTATTAGTCATTAAAGGGAAATACTCGAATTGATTGTTGGTGGAGAACGTCGTGATGGTGTAAGCAAAGTCGAATGATGCCCCCAAGGGGAAACGATTATTAGGCCAATACCACATCCGTGCCGGCACACCGATCCACCAAAGAAAAGTGTCCATGGTGCCAGCTCAACATGGGTCACCACCTCATCCCTATGCTGAACTATGAAATCGGCTATCGCTTGTCCTTTTACTGCCTTAGCCGATTCATATCTGAGATCAAACACGGTTAGAGCGAGGACCTATTTCCCGATACATCCTTTTAATACCGGGGTCGATAGAATGTACTTAATGAAATCGGCCTTACACACTATGGTGCACTCCGTCGAGAGCAGGTAATGTCTCAACTTGGTGCATGCGTAGTACAAGCATAAACAAAGCTTCTCCACTACAAGGTATCGGGTCTCAGCGTCTTGTAGCCTCCTGCTGAGATAGAATATTACCCTCTCCTTCTTATCCACCTCCTAAATCAGAACTGCCCCGATGGCTTTATTGTCGGCCGATAAGTATAACTCGAATGGTGTTCCTGTTGACACCAAAATGTGCCCCCGCACTTGGGTCAGTTCGACGATCCAAAAGTGTGCGGATACTTAGGAATAAGCCTAAGCGTAACACAATACTGACATCGTGTTCCGACTACCCTTAACAGTGGAAGGGAATGGAGTAGCCAGGTAATCATATCACACAGAAATAATCCAATTAGCTAAAAATATATATATGAAATAATCCAATCGGCCAAACGGAGCCTGATTGGTACAGGATATACCGTGCTAAGGGGTCACCGAAGGGGGCCTTCGGTGTCTGGTGCGAAGGGTGCACCGAAGATAGCCTTCGATGTTCAGATTGATCTAGCCAAAGATAGGCTCCGAACAGATCGTGACGTGTGATTCAACCTAATCAAAATTAGAGATAAAAACAACCTTAATCTGTATCACACTCCTATCCGAAGCTCGCCCGAAGTGGACCTTCGGTAGGCCCGCTGAACCCTACTCCTTGGGCCTAAGCTTCGGCGGGGCAAGCCTCCGAAGGGCCTTCGGGCTGAAGCTAGCAGGCCGTAAAAGGGCTTCCGAGGCCTCATGAAGATGGGCCTCCGACACTATAAGGCTTCGGCCTGCACTAGGACTTGTGTATTTTTGGCCCAAATTACCAAAATTGATATTTTGACAATCTTGACCATTAATGCCATTTTTTGCTATCAACACATGCCCCCTTCCTTTTAGCGAACTAAGTGAACTAAAATCATAATGGGCTAAGGACGATACCTTCCATATCGGCCTTCTGACACTTTTAAGCGCTTTGCAACACACTTGGGAAGTACTTTTTCAAATACCTACCATTTAAAGCTCTTCGAAATCGCTCTCCTTGTAGAGACTCTAACAAATACGCATTACTTGGAGCGATTTCAGCCACTTTAAAAGGAACTTCCCAAATAGGCGACCATTTACCAAATTTGGGGATCTTAGTGCCCAAGGGCAAAATCGTCTTCCAAACCAAGTCACCAACTTGAAACGATTTTGGTTTGACTCTTTTGTTGTAGGCTCTAGCTACTCTTCTTTTCTCTTTATCTATATCTTCTAAAGCCCTCAACCTCTTATCGATCACTTCCTCCAAATTATCCTTCAAGAGAGTTTCATATTCATCAACTGATAAGCCATTTTGTTTAAGAAATCTTAAAGAGATAAGATCTACTTCTACAGGCAGAATGACTTCTTGTCCATATACTAACTCATATGGACTAACTTTGTGTAGGACCGAAAGTAGCGACCAGAGGGGGGTGAATGGACGCCTAAAAAATTCTTTAGAATCAATGGCTTGATCCCAACACCCAACGCACCTCGACAAACAATCAGAGGAAGTAAACTGATCACAAGTGTTAAAAATAATCTAGCCTAAAAATAACCGGTGTCCTAATCAAAAAGACACCAACACAATGCTTAAAGGCAGATTAAAGTCATTCACATAACAAATACAATCTCCACAAAGTTTTCACCAAATCACAGATAATCCATCAAGCGCATAAAAATATCATATTCACAGGCTATTGATGAACATGATCAAGCACAATATTTATTGCATTTAAAATAACAAAATAAATGCAAGACAAAGAAACAGTGCTCTAAAATCTATCAGTGAGTATTGATTATCCAATCTAACAATAAACTATTGAGATGAAACTATGAGCACTAAATATGGTGAGCAAGATTACCTATTTAAATTTGTCTCCTAGGTGCATATCATCAAACACACACCGTGCACAAAGTACTGTAGAACCTCATTTCTTATGCCCGCCCAGGTTCCTCGGTCTCTCCTCCAGCAGCACGAACCCCAAGTTTCAGCAGCCTCTGCCACACATGCTGCAGCTAGCTTCCTGCCATGAGCAAGCTAGGTGCCAGGCTAGCTGCTTGTATTTGCTCCTACGTCCGTGCATCTATGCTAGCTATGCTAGGAGTGCTAGCGTTGCGAGCCGCGCATTGCGCGCCTCGGCACCTACGTGCCTAGCTGCTGCACGTAGTAGCTAGCTAGCTGTGCTGCTTTGGCAGAGGACCGTGCGAGCGCGCGGATGAGAAGACCAGAGAAAAGAATCGCTCGGTGGTGAGAAGAAACGATGGCGGCAGCGGAAAACTCAGAGAAGAACACAGTGGAAAAAAGTGACCCACATTTTTGGAATTGGTAAAGTGATTTTAGAAAATGGGTGACCCTAACCCTAGGTATTGGGGCCCTTTTATAGGCAGCCCAATAAATAGGAAAATGCAAAAATACCCCTAGGCTTTTTACAGACGCTGAAATAAAAATGGAAAAGACCGAAATGCCCTTAGGGTTTTTTACGGATTCGACTGACAGATTGTGGGCCTAAAGGCAAAATAGTAAAAAATAAATAAAGATAACTTGTCCTGATGCGGAGCTTTCATAGCAGCTACGGCTTCGCCTCAGAACGGTCAGATCCGAGATCAGCGATCAGTTTTGCGCCGAAACTGACAAAACGTCCACCATCTTCGCACCGGGTACCCGGATTGGGCCGGCCTGATTCCGTGGCTCCCTCATCCCGGCAATTGCTCATCGCCCGTGTACCTGAGTCAATCCTGGTCAACAGACCAGTGGATCCTATGCTATTCCTAGCCCATGTACTCGGATTGGGCCAGCCCGACTTCACGGCCCCTCTACCCGACAATCGCTCGCTGCCCGTGTACCTGAGTCACATGCGGCCCAGACACAGCAGGTCTTCTCTTCTCTTCATGTCCTATTTGACTTCCGTTGACAATCACTCATCACATCTAGAGCCATGAGGCCCATGCTCTTCAACATGGCTCCTCACTTTGGTAGCACCGTGCTTTGCAATTCTTCAAGCCCATAATGCCTCAGAAAGAACTTCATGCCACCTTTTAGGGAACTCTTCAATTTTCTTTTTAATGCTCTTAATCATAGTTTTATTACTAGACTCGGCCTGTCCATTGGCCTGAGCATAGTATGGCGAAAAGTTTATCAACTTAATACCATAAAATTCGGCAAAGTCTCTCACCTCTTTAGCAACAAATGAAGTACCTTGATCCGTAGTGAGAATTTGGGGAATACCAAATCTATGTATAATGTGCTTCAAGATGAGATCAACTACCTTATTATGAGTCATGTTCTTGAGAGGCACGGCCTCGATCCATTTGGTGAAGTAATTTGTCGCCATCAACACGAACCGATGCCCTTTTGAAGAGGGAGGATGAATTTGGCCGATGAAGTCTAAACCCCAACCTCAGAACGGCCATGGTTTGATAATTGGGTTAAGTAATGATGCACGAGCCAACTGAATATTACCAAACTTCTGACGTGCTTCACACCCTCTATAATACTTAAAACAATCCTCAGACATAGTCAGCCAATAAAAACCCACTCTTTTGAGTATCCAACTCATTTTTTGGCCGACTAGTGACTGCCACAAAGCCTCTCATGGACCTCTCCTATAGCCACTTTGGACTGATCAGCATCTAAGCACTTTAACAATACTACATCGATAGTTCAGCGGTATAATACATTGTCAAGCAATACAAATTTAAACGCCCGTCGCCGAATTTTCTGATGAACCCTTTGACTGGGATTCCTTAGGTACTAGATGATTGGAATTCTCCAATCATCCCTCTGGACCTCCGGAGGGCTTGCCAATTCATTCCCTAAAGTGACATCTAAATTATCAATTTCAAGGTGCCCCGGGTCTTTTTTGTTTCTGCCAAAGGCTGACCAGATCGGCTATGTGGAGCCAATCTGACCGAGGCCCCTCGATGGAGGGGTTCAGCGCGCGAAGGCCTCCGGCGCCAGGGGAGCTTCGGTGTGAAGGACCTGGCGTGCAGAGTCCTTCATTGGATGAAAGGCTCTGGCACAAGGGCTCCAACGCGTGACACCCTTCGGTGGGCGAAGGGGTCCAAACCGGAGGGTCTGACAGACCTTGCATTCACCTAAAGCCTTTGGCTTCGGCATGGAGTTCAAGCATTGGACTTTTCTATACGGAAAATTTTCCCCTCCTAATTTGATAGCCAGATTCTTGCTGAGCCAAATCATTTGCAATTGAGTTGGCTTCTCTTGAAATCATCAAAGGTAGTAATTATGTCCAGACATTTATCCAGGTAGCTATTTAGCAGGCCATTAAAACATCGAGCGATTTTAGCTACTTGTTGTACCACTAACAGGGAATCGCCATATGCATGAACATGTTTAATACCCATGGAATTTAGCAATTCAAGTCCTAGCAATAAAGCTTCATATTCTTCTTGATTATTAGTGGAAGGAAATTCTAAACGGGCCGAGGTCTCGTAGCGCATACCATTAGGCGATATGAGGACCACTTCGATACCTTGGCCATTTTTGCAAGCTAAACCATCAAAATAAAGTTTCCATGGTACTACTTCAATTAGAGCAACATTGTTGCTCCAATTGACGTCCACGTGGTGATCGATTATAAAGTTAGCGACAATTTGGCCTTTCATAGTTCTTAGAGGTTCATAAGCCAAATCGTACTCAATCAACGCATAAGCCCACTTCACGATTCTCCCACTTAGAATCAGCTTTTGCAACATGTATTTTATGAGATAGGCAACAATACATGTACTAGGGAGGAGATAGTGACGTAATTTGGTACATGCATAATAAAGTGATAAACACAAACATTCCACAAACCCGTACCTGGTCTCGGCGTCCAGCAAGCGGCGACTTTAGAATGTGATGACACACTCTTTTCCCTCCACCTCCTGAGTTAGCATGACTCCTATCATGCTATCTTCTACAGCAACGTATAGCCAGAACGGGATCCCGGCTTTTGGTGCTCTTACCACGGGTGGTGATGACAAGCACTCTTTGATCTTTTCAAAGGCGCTATGTTGGCTTGCCAACCAAGTGAACTCGGCCTCATTTTTTAGCTGAATTATGGGGACAAAAGCATCAATTTTGCCAGACAAGTTAGATACAAACGGTGCAAATAATTCATCTTTCCTAGTAACTTTTGCACATCTCTCTTGCATGTTGGCGCTCCAAAGTTTCTAATCTTTTCAAGCCTCTTAGGATCAATCTCAATACCTCTTTCATGAATCATAAATCCTAAGAACTTGCCTACCGACACGCCGAAAGCACATTTGAGCGGGTTCATTTTTAAGCCATACTAACACATTCTATCAAAAGCGACCCTCAAATCAGCTAAATGGTTTCCCATGGAATCCGATTTGATTACAACGTCGTCTATGTAGACTTCTAGCATAACTCCTAGCAAGTCATGAAAGATTAAATTCATAGCACGTTGATATGTAGTGCCAGCATTCTTTAAACCAAAAATCATAACGACACACTCAAACAAGCCGACAAAACCAGGGCATCGAAAGGCTATCTTGTAGACGTCCTCTTCGGCCATAAAAATTTGATTATAACCAGCGTTGCCATCAAGAAAACTTAGTCCTTGTGTCCTGAAGTATTGTTGATCAACATGTCGGCTATCGGCATGGGATATTCGTCCTTTAGAGTGGCCTTGTTTAGATCTCTGAAATCAATACAAACTCATATTTTGTCGCTCCCCTTCTTCTCTACAGGCACAATGTTAGCGATCCATTCAGCGTACCTACATGGCCTAATAAATGCAGCCTTGAGTAATTGTTCTACCTCCTCTTTAACTCGGTCATACAAGGCCGAATTAAAGCGACGATGGGGCTGTTTATAAGGCCTAAATCCGGATTTAATAGGTAGCCGATGCTCCATGAGCTCGCATCTTAGTCCGGGCATCTCGCTATACTCCCATGCAAAACAATCAACGTACGACCGAAGCAATTTTATTACTTCGGCCTTTTCACCAGCCTGTAAATTTTGGTTTACAAAAGTTGGCCTTATAATGTTACCATCGCCTATATTGACCTCTTCTAAAGGATCGGCCGACGCAAAACCTTGTCCTAGTTTTTCTACTTTGCTAAAGTCTTCATTGGCTTCGGCAATACCATCTTTAGAAGACTGATATTGCTCTACGTGAGACTTCAGCCAATCAAGATTATTTTTACTGAACATGACTACTAATTTAGAAATAGTCGTGCTACACTAGCCGGCTTCACAGACACGAGTACAAAACGTCCCTCGGATACGCTAGTGAAGTCGTAATCCGAGAGGTCTCTACCTGATAGACACTCTACTTTGTCATGGACGACATCGATGGACACATCGACCAAAGCCACTTGGGCCGACGTATCCGTTGGTACGACCTCCACATCATCGCCGTCCCATTGCATTAGGCATTGGTGTAAAGTAGAAGGAATACAACAATTTGCGTGAATCCAATCATGCCCCAGTAGCACACTGTAATTACCTTGCACGTCAACGACGAAAAATGCTGTTGGCAACGTCTTGTTACCCACTGTCAACTATAGGGAGAGTACGCCCTTCACTTCGGAGCTTTAGCCATTGAATCCGTTGAGCATTAGGTTAGTTTTCTTCAAGTCCTCCTCGTCCCTGTCAAGCTTCTTCAAAAGAGAGTACGACATTAAATTGACAGGGGTGTCGTCGTCAACAAGCATCCTAGAGATCGGCTTCCCATCAATGTGCCCCTTGGCGTAGAGGGGTTTTAGGTGACGAGACGTATCCTCGGGTTTTTCGAATACAACATCTCGTGGGCCGAGGTTCAACTGAGCGACCTCGGCCTCGTCTCGTGGTAGTGCAAGCTCGGCGGGAAGCATGACGACGTTGATGTCCATCACCTGGGGTGCGGGTCCCTCAGATATGGGTGTATAGTTGTCATCGAGCATGTCGTCGTCGTCGCTCGGAATGGGAGCTGAGTTGGTCGTTTCAACCGGCTCTAGCTTCCATACTTATTTTGTGGCTGGCCGAGGGTGGATCTCCTCAAAGATGGCATCTAGCTCATCCTCGGCCTTCTTCTCGCGCATCTCCTATGACCGCAGGTGTTGCATTTGCCTCTTCTGTGATTTGGTCATACCCGGAGGTTCCCAAGATGGTTGTGGCTTAGTACCAGGCGCCAATAACTTGTTTTTGTGATTTTTGGTTGAATGGGTGTCGCCTGGGCCAGCCTTGTATTTTTTATGCTCGATAGGGACCTCTCTGCGGACCCTGTCGGTTGGACTGGCCTCGTCAGGCCAATCGGACCGGGCTCTGGTAATGGCCCTAGCTGGACTAGAGGACTTACCTCCATCGCTCTTCGCCGAGGGGGTCTTCGAGATTGGGACCTCCTAAGACCCTACCCTAACTATGATGGCTTTGGACTCCCTCTCTTTCGCCTCTTCGCGCCAATCTTCCTTGGCTTCGTTATATTGCGAAGGGTACTCTAATGGCGAGATGCAGCTCGAAGCCCGTGGAGATCCTGCCTAATAGTATGGTGGAGGCATCGGTGGCTCCAGCGGCTTCGCCCATTGTGAGCCAAACCCATTGCTCGGAGGGGGGTTCGGCCATGTCGAAGGTGTCTCAGACCATATCAACGAGGGGTCCTACCAAGCCAGAGGTACGTTCGGCCATTGTGGTCCAAAGCCTCCCATCGAGGGGTTCACCCAAAGCAGAGTTGGGTTCGGCCATTTGGATCCGAACACGCTGTGCGGAGGGTTTGACCACTGGGGTCCGAACTCATCATGCTAAGGGTTTGGCCACTAGGGCTCGAATCCACTGTGTGAAGGGTTCGGCCACTGGGGTCCGAACTCACCCTTCGAGGGGTTCGGCCACTAGGGTCCGAATCCACTATGCGAAGGGTTCGACCACTGGGGTCTGAACTCACCCTTCGGCTATCTTGGCCCCTTCGGCTGTCTTAGCATTTTTTGTCAGGGGCCTGTTTCCTTTGCTTTCTTCTGGTGTGTTCCCAACAGCTTCTGATACATTACCTTTGGCTTTTTGTGAGCCCTAGCCTAAGGAGATGTATTGATGTTCTTTTTCCATACTCCTACTTCAGGGTTATTTGGTATGAGTGTGCGCGTGCGTGATTCTCCAATAATGACGGCCTTCTCCTTAGCTGACTCGGCCTGATCTGGCCAAATCAGCACCTTCTTCTCGTCGAGGTCGACGGTGTTCACGGGAAAGGGGTCTTTGTCTACCTTCTTCTTTGGACTGGAATCTATTTTCAATCGTCCTTCCTCTATGGCCGATTGAACCTAGTGACGAAAAACATTGCAGTCGTTAGTATAATGAGAATGTGAATCATGCCACTTACAGTAGGGACACTTCTTTAGTTCGTCGGTGGTCGGGATGACCTGACCCTTGGGCAACCTGAGGAGCTGGCTTTTCAAGAGGAAATCAAATATTTTATCACACTTAATGATATCAAACGAGTATTTAACTTCACTAGGTCGACTCTTAACGGGAGACGACCGTAGCTCAGAACAAGTGATGGGCTTTCTCTTAGCATTCCAAACCCATTCGGCCGCATACATGTCAGCCGAATCTTCTTCTTCCTCCGATTCTTCCTCATCGGAGTGTTCCATGATGTGGACTTTAGCCCTAGGTTTGTTGAATGTTTTAATGAATTTTTTATCTTTGGCTCGGCATTCTTGAACCACAGCCTGATATAGGACTTGGCTGACTTCTAAAAAGTTTTGGTTGTCTAGCCTTTATTTAATCTCAGAATGCAACTCGTTAAAAGCTAGATCCGCTAAATCCCTTTCTGAAATATTGAGACTAAAACATCGGTTTCTGGTATCTCTGAAGCGCTTGACGTACTCAGAGACACTCTCGCTAGATTTCTATTTGACCGATGTCAAGTGTGAAAGCCTAAGTTCTATCTCGCCCGTATAACAATAGTCGTGGAACTTTTTTTCTAATTAGGCCCACGTCTGGACGGAGTTCGGCAGGAGTGCCGAAAACCAAGTGAAAGCGGTGCCGAATAGTGAAAGAGAAAACAATCTATGTTTCAATGTGTTCGACACACTAGCTTCTCCACAATGTGCTAGGAACTGGCTAATATGCTCTAGTGTGGTCTTGTTACCTTCACCGTCGAATTTGGTGAATTCAAGAACCCTATAGCCGCGAGGGTAGGGTATGGTGTCAACGTGATAGGGGTATGGCTTTCGGTAAACCCTAGCCCGATCCCTAGGAACGAAGCCGGTGCACTCCCTAAACGGCGCGCAGATACACTTCTCAATGTCGTCTTGGCCCCATGCCTGTGCGTGTCTCTCATGTGGGGGCGCGACATGCGGTGGTATGTTGGTGTGTCAGCCACGAGGGTCTTCCTCACATGCTGGCTCAGGATACATTACGTGTTCAGGTCTATGCGTCTGTCTGGGAGCATGTGGTGCAGGTAGCGCGGGAAAAGCTAGCGCAGGCGTAGGTGGAGGTGGCACATAGTAAGCAGTGTTAGCCTAGCCGTAAGCACGATGACTGGTCTCGGCCATAGATGTCGAGGCTAGAGATGTAATAGCTTTGCCGGTACTACCGTTAGTTCTGCTGTAAATGCGATTCATCAGGTGTACACTAACAATCGGAGCAGGAGGTATGGCCTCGATAAAACCGAACCTTCTAAACATCGCCTCTACTTGGGAGCTAACTACCGAATCTAAACGGTTGGCAAGTGAAGCGCTAACGGCTTGATCTAATGATGCAGCTATTTTTTCTCAATTTCTAAAGAAGATACAGGAGGCGATACTGGTGTTACCTGAGTTCGGGCGAGGTCAGGGATGCTGACGAAGCGCTTGATGAAGCTCGCACGTGTTTTGACGTAGCTCCCAAGCATGAGATATTGTAGCTCTTTCATCTTCGCCTCGATCTCCGCCCGACCTTCCTCGGGGATATCTTCAAGGGTGGGCATCATAATATTGCAGTTGTCGATTTCTACGCCCCCTAAGGGAACCATCAGCATTGTATACATAGTAGTCATCGTAGAAGTACTCGCAACCGATGTAGACGCACTTTTCATGTTGGCGTAGCCTTCCCCAGCAGATTTGCCAAAAAGTGTGTTGACACGAAAACGTGCCCCCGCACTTGGGTCAGTTCGATGATCCAAAAGTGTGCGGATACTTAGGAACAAGCCTAAGTGTAACACAACACTAACGTCACGTTCCGACTACCCTTAACAGTGGCAAGGGAATGGAGTCGCCAAGTAATCAGATCACATAGAAATAATCCAATTAGCCGAAATATATATATATATATATATATGAAATAATCCAATCGGCTGAATGGAGCCTCATTGGTATAGGATATACCATGCGAAGGGGTCACCGAAGGGGGCCTTCGGCGTTTGGTGCGACGGGTGCGCCGAAGATAGCCTTCGGCATTCAGATCGATCTGGCCAAAGACAGGCTCCAAACAGATCGTGACGCGTGATTGCCTCCGAACGGCAGGGTTCGGTACAAAACCTCTGACACGATAAAATCCAATGTGGAGCGCTGGCATGATGAAGCCCTGATGCAGAGCGCTAGCGTGACAAGGCCCTGATGTAGCGTGTTGGCACGACGAAGTTCGATGCGGAGCGTTCTGGCATGACCTCGACGCGAAGAAACCCTGATGCGAATTAGCTCCGCTACGCGGGACTTGGCCGCGCAGACAACATCGTGACAGATCCGGCATGAACGGACGAAGAAAGGGTTCACCGATGGGTGCTTTGGCTGCCTCTGAAACCATCTTCCTAGCTTCAGAAACCTCGGCGAAGGGAGCTCCGAACGTGAAACCTATAGCATAATTCAGATCAAGTGCCAATTCGGCCTAGAGACCGAATGACTAAGTGTTGCAGTAGATAAACGAAGGTAGCAATCTGTTACGTAGATTAACAGAGGGTTCACAAGTGTGCCAACAAGGTGATAGCAATCTGTTACGTAGATTAACGGGTGATTCACAGGCGAACCAACAAAGCTTACCACTCTTACGGCGTGGCCGATGCAAGGATTCCAGGCAAACCCACAAAGGTGTATGAAAAAGTAAAGAAAGTAAAGTATGGTTCAGAGCTAGGGCTTTGTGGTTTATTTGTTGTGGGGGTTTGATGAACCGACCTCACCTTTGTATTTATAGGGGCTAGTCTTCTTATCTTTAACCTTAATCTGATAAGATTCAGCCTAATCAAAATTACAGATAAAAACAACCTGAATTTGTAACATACTCCTATCTGAAGCTCGCCCGAAGTGGGCCTTCGATAGGCCCGCCGAAGCCTGCTCCTTGGGTCGAAGCTTCGGCGTGGCAGACCTCCGAAGGGCCTTCGGGCTGAAGCTAGCAGGTCACAAAAGGGCTTCCGAGGCCTCATGAAGACGGGCCTCCGGCAATATAAGGCTTCGACATGCACTATAAGGCTTCGGCCTGCACCAGGACTTGTGTATTTTCAGCCCAAATTACCAAAATTGATATTTTAACAATTTTGACCATTAATGCCATTTTTTGCTATCAACAGTTCCTTTCTGCGGTTGCATTAATATTGGTGGTGAACTTGAGTACTCTTTGATTTGGTCAAACACCTTTTGCTTCTTGTATCCCGATGCAAACTCTTGATCAGGCTTCAGCTTCAATAGCGGAGTGAATGACTCTATCTTCCTTGAGAGGTCAGCTATGAACCTCCTGAGAAAATTTATCTTCCCGATTAATGACTACAATTTGGTTTTATCGGTAGGGAGTTGAGTATTCTTAATTGTCTCAATACTGTGCTAGCTTATATCAAACTCCGAAATAGCTGTCGGTGAATGAATTGCTGATCTACAAAGTCTAGATCGATTTTTGAAATACCGACAAAAGTCTATCGATATTTGAGATGCCGACGGTGTTCAGAAAATTCAGAGATTGCAGATAACAAACAAGAGATCAACTTTAGTAGTTAGAATTAGTTCAGGTAAGTGTTAATCACTCTGAAATGATGTTCTGGATGATGAACAAAATTCTTGCTGAACTTTCAAAAAGCAAGATGGCTCACAACTTTTTATCAAGCAAAATCTTCAGAATTGAATATAAATTTCAGAAGAAACAAAGCCAAAACAGTTGATAACGAAAACTGAATTCTGATGAAATTTGACTTCAGTCAAGAATAATCTCATTCATGTACCTAGTAATGGCATAACAATTTTTGGCCATGAACATCTAACATCTGTGAATATGCCTCAATGTATCACATACAATGATCACAATTAAAATAGATTCAGTAATTGTACAGAACACTTCAAACAACACATTTAGCTCAAAAGGTTGAATCTGTAATGTGCAACTTACAACTGAAAACTAATCCCAAACAGCAGACTAAATGAGTCCAAAGATCCTTCAATGATCGGTGTATAGCAACTTGAAAATACCTTCGAGAATACTCACTATTTTAAAGTTTTCATATTATAAACAGTAGAGCACAGCTAGATCATCAAGACAGAAAAACAATTCTTGAAGATTCAGTTCTTAAAAAAACTTCATGTACTCAACCAAAATTGGTAGCTTAAGCAGTACATGAGTTTGTACAGAACACCCACTTCTGTACACTGCATATGAATCAATTTAAACAAGAAGGAACAACTTCAAATGTCTTAAAAACTAGAGTTCAACAACTCTGATCAAACTGAATCAACCAGTATGCATTCAGCCAGGATAGCAGGAAATCCAAATCAATTTTTGATACAGCAATACAATGATAAGGTTTATCATTCAGAGACAATTAAACCACTGCAACACACTATTCTTAGTCAGAATAATGTGGAACAGTAAGTACTCAAAACAAAACCGAACCTTGTGCTTGTGTTCAATTTATCCATCAAGAATCCACTATTACTTTTGAAATAGCAGAGATGAAATCATATGAAAACTACCATCCATATCAACAATTACCAAGGCGTAATATTCTCATCAAAAAGAGACCAACAACAGAACAATTTCTGGAACTGAAGCAAAAACCCCGCGCTATACATTTTCAGTCAAAACAAACAGCACTGCAAGTTTGTCGATGATAATGAATAGTGCGGTGCACTTTGCAAAATCTGATTATGAACTGCAGTCATCAAAGAACATGAACATCCAAATCAAAGAAGTAGTACAAGAACATGATGCTAGGATCGCTCTTGGCTGAAATACTGTAGCACACCCGAAAACCAAACAGTGAATACCAAATAATCCGTATACAAGATTCAAAGCCAAAAACAACACAAAATTGATAGCAAAGATGAATAGAAATTTCTGGTTTGTAGCCTTCAAAATGTTCAGCCAAAAAGTCCAAAATATTTTGCACAAAGTTTTCAGCAGAAGACTACTTTCTAGAATTTTTTAGTCCATTTGGTGAACAAAAAACTCTATGAAGAAGTGGTCAAAAACTTTTGCAAATTTCAAAAATGGAATCCTAGAATCATAAACACCAAAAGCTATGAAGAGATCAGAGGTGAAAAATACCCCAAAATCTGTCTAACAAGCAATCAAAAATGGAATTCACGGAAGATGAATAGTACTACGCACCTTTCAGCTTTATAGCGCACATACTCCAGGAATCAGCGACAAAACTCCACAGCGCTAGATGATGAACAGGATATACTCAACAATAATCAAAGATAAGGTATAAGAGAAATCTGAAAAGATGTCTCTCTCAAAAGTGTTCTGCCACCACAAAATTACAGCCACTTGTTCACCTAATCCCCTAGGCATGGAGTCCTTTATATAGGCAAGCCCATCAAGGTATTCCCCAAAATGCCATTAGAATTAAAAGACCAAGTATTTACCTAATTGCCATTATGTATTTTCAGAATTAAGGTATACTCCTAATTTATTACATCATTGACACTATTCTTTTAATATTTTTTAGAATTAAGAATTTCGAAAAATACTAAAAGATTACACTTAATCTAGACGACTAAACAGAAAAAATAAACTCCTATTTATTGGAATTTAAAAACACTTTTTGATACGATGATTTTCATACGAAACCGACAAAGCCTTCTCGATCACCGACGTGTGACACCAGTCCGTGAACTCGACCGCCAGGAAGTCTCTCCCGCTCTCGATCCCCTCGAGCCGCCTGATCACTTGCACTAGCCTCCCTTTCGCTTACTTGGTCGCCACGCTGTCTCGATCATCCATCCATGTCTTGCTCTATCTCCCCGTGCACTCCTGAGATCATCTCCAACTTCATCCAGCCTCCTTGATCCTCTAGCATCGAGCTCCTCGCTTGACCATTGATCACCCGCCATTGATAGTTGGTTAGCATCTCCACCCTGCACACATGAGACAAGCTAAAACACGAAATGCAACGCACACCGATCCCTTGGCACATAATCTCCACTCACACATCGATCCCATCGATGCAATCAAATCATCACTCACTCATCACTCTAGATCGATCAACCTTGTCAATCACTCATCACAAAGACATAAACCACAGTTCGACCTCACTTGGTTCCACAATCTCCCCCTTGATGAGTGCATTGACAACTCCAAAAAGAAACATGATGAAAGTTTCAAGTTCAGCGCACAAGTGACCATAAAAACTCAGAAAAAGAGCCAAAACATGTCACTTGATAAAAGATCTCCTTTGGCAAAAACTCATGCAAAACATTCTCCCCATCTTTGGCAAAAGCATCAATGAATCATGTAAGCCATTTCTCCCCCTTAACCAAGCAAAAACATCATGTAAACCATTTCTCCCCCTTTGGCAATGCAAACATTAAGGTGATAAAAATGATGCAAAGAGTGTGTGAGGGTAGAGTATAGATGCAATCTTCTGAAACATGAGAAACTATAATTACAGTACAAACAAGCATTTTCCTTGAATAATGTATAAACGTACTGTATGAAACACTCAGATGAATACTATCTAAACAAAAGCATGAGCAAGCATTTTCAGATTTTAGCAAAATAAAAGCATCACCACTCAGACTAGCATACTAGACATGGCAAGGCATGAGATGCAAAAGCTAACAAATACTAACCAGGTAAGCATATCCCACTACAAGGAGCTTAAGAAAACTTGATATGCAATCGATTCAAACTTTATGATTTTTTTCATTTTAGTGCCAGGGGTTATTTGCATGTCAACCTTATGCTAACCGACCGAGCTAAGCCTAGGTTGAAACCACCATAATCTTAAAGCAATGGTCATGGTATACACTTCAATGTCCTAGTTCATACCAAAGTGCTATGATGAGCAGTCTAGAATAAAGTAGTGCGACAAAGTAAACCCACCTAGATCTTTTCAAATTTTATCACAACACAACATGAACATCAATCATTCTCATTTCATTTTCATTCTTTTTTCATTTTCATTTTTTATTTTTGTTTTCAGCACAATATTTTTGATAAGATCAAGTTGCGTATTAGCATCCAAGTGAAAAGGATCTAGCTACCAGGTATGTAAAAGATAGCAAATGCACTCAACCTATTCATCCTAGTTTCTAGACTAAGCACTGATCATTTTCAAATTTTCACAAATAAAAGCCATGCTCATAATAGATACCAGATATATTCAAGCAAAGTATAATCAACAATATTAAAGACAATACTTCAAAGGCATAATCAAGCATGTACTTGTAAAAGCAATTAATCATATGACAGAAGCTTATGCAGTAATACAAAACTCCCCCTCAAAATATGCCAGAAAATCTTGAGTTCCCAGAGTTAGGGTGAGTGAAAAATTGTTTAGGAATCCAGCATTGTAAAACTTGAGAGCTAGGCAAAGTAGTAGACTTTTTTATGCACAAGGTATGAATCATGGTAAAAAGTGTGTGGTCTACCTACAAAGTGTGAGCTTGGAAAATGACGAGGACTCCTAATCTGTCGAGAATCAAAACCTCTTACACGTGGTATAGCACCATATGAGGCATGGTGAACACCACGATGGGATAAATCTCTCATGGAACCATGGGGAGCCTCAAAATCATAACAAGAGTGAAAAACAGACTCATGCATACCTAAAGATGGGTAATGCATGTCCTAAAAGCTCATCGCATAAGAATGTCATTCATCCTTGATACGACGAAAGCAAAACCCAACCAAGTGACCCACACGCTGACAATAATAACAATGATACACTCTCTTGGGGGTATAAGTATGGGTCTCAAGCGCAAATATCACATTTTTTTGGGGTTTTGATGAGGAGTTTCCTTTGGTGGAGATAGGGATTTATTAGTAGGTTGAGTAGGATTCTCGGCTTTTTGTGTGGTGTTTAACTGGGCTCTTTCTTTCTCAAGGGTAGTGGTTGGAGTGAACACAGTTTCGCTCGAAGTGTTTGCAATGGTTCTCTCATAGCCCAACCGTAGAGCTAACCCTGCCCTATCAGCACACATTTCTGTTTTAGCCAAAAGCAAATCCATCCTACCCTTTCCTTCAGTGCATTTTTCCACCACGGAGAGAAGATAATCATTTTCACATTTTAGTTTTTCGACTTGCTCTCTAGCAAAGTTGAGTTGGTCATGCAGATGGGACAAGCCGGCTGCACATCCTTAGAACACTCAGCACTCTCCAATCTAGCCTTAAGTTCATCAACATGCTTATATCTCAAATTAATGCTTTCAATAAGTAAAGAACAATTCATGCAATCGTTGATGACCACAGGACTAGAGTCCACCTCCAAAAGCTTCTTTTGAGTAATTTCAAGTTTTTCAACCATTTGAGCATGTGTAAAACGCAGCTAAGCAAGTTCACTCATAACAACACGACAGGACTCACATTTAGCATCATTAGACTTAGATTTTAAAATTGCAAGTTCAGTAGAAATAGATTTAATTCTGAATTTTAGTTCTTTTCATTATTTAGCAGCAAGTTTAAGTAATCTATCCTGAGAACAGACAGCATCATGTAATTCATCATTTTGAACAAGAAACTAGTCATAGGATAGATATACCTCAGATGTGTCGAGCTCGTCGCTGCTATGGATGTTGTCGGCCATGAAGCAAAGATCGGTGAAGTCCATTTTCTTCTTATCCCTCTTGTCCTCTTTCTTGGGAGGCTCCTCCTGCTCTATGCTTGGCTCTTCGCTTGATGAAGTGTCAACTTCACTGAGAGCGGTCACAAAAGCTCTAGCTACCTTCTTAGCCACTTTACCATGCTTCCCCTTAAAGAAGGGCTTTTTGTTCCACTTCTAGTGCTTGTGCTTATTTTTATTTTCAGTTTTAGCTTAGAGCAATTAGCTTTTATGTGAGAAGGATCTCCACACTCAAAACATCCCCGTGACCTTCCTTTTCTCTGATCTCGTCTATCATTGCAGAAACGGGTGAATTTCTTGACAATGAGAGCTAGCTCCTCATCATCTAGAGTATCCACCTGTTCTTTTGTGACAGAGACAAGAGAGGACAGGTCAAAACCACTAGAAAAAGCAAACACTTCAGAACCACCAGAAAAATTACCTCCAGATGAGGTACCACTGCTAGAACCGGAAACTAAAGCAATAGACGGCAACAAAGTGTTTCCAAATCCTAGACGAGATGCCTTGGCAATCTCGGTGGACTTGAGCTTACTAAAGAGCTCGTTACAAGTCAACGTGTCATAACTTGCTGACTCCTCAATACTAGAGATCTTCACCTCCCATATGCTACGATCGAGAGCATAGAGAAGTTTGATTGCTCTATCGTGATCAGAGTAAGCTAAAGTCCCAGTGGAGCGCAAGTTGCTCACAATTCCATCAAAACGAGCAAACTTAGCATCTACTGATTCACCAGGGTCTTGCACAAACATTTGGTATTCTTGATTATATGTGCTTTGGCGGCTAGCCTAAATCTGAGTAGTGCCCTCATGCAAAGTTTTTAAAGTAGTCCAAATTTCTCGTGCAGTTCGTAGGTGCTGGACCTTGTCAAACTCAATGTGACTCAGACTGATGAACAATATATTTCTTGCCTTGCTATTACAATCATACTATCCTTCTCATCCTTTGTGGTGCGAGTTTTAGGAATCACATATCAGGAATCAACAATGTCCCATATAGCACTTCCTTGGCTTAGTAGATAAGCCTCCATGTGCACCTTCCAATAGGCAAAATCTCGACCATCAAACATCGGAATCTTAGTGTTCCTGTCCATGTCGCCAAAAGGATCACAAAATGGTTAAGGTCAACTGGTGATCTAACTGGCTCTGATACCAATTGTGGGATTGGAATGACGACTAGAGGGGAGTGAATAGGCACCTCGACAAATTATAGTGAATTGATGGCCTATTCAGATCACCCAACGCACCCCTAAAATATTGCAGAAGCAAAATTGAATATCACTTGTTAATAGTTCAAATCAAAACAATCCAAATTGAATTCTTCCTCTAGATCGGAGTTTCAAACTCTGAAATAGCTGTTGGTGAATGAATTGCCGATCTACATAGTCTAGATCAGTATTTGAAATACTGACAGAAGGCTATCGGTATTTGACATGCCGACAGTGTTCAGAAAATTTAGAGATTGCAGATAGCAGACAAGAGATCAACTTTAGAAGTTAGAATTAGTTCAGGTAAGTGTTAATCACTCTGAAATGATGTTCTGGATGATGAACAGAATTCTTGCATAACTTTCAAAAAGCTAGATGGCTCACAACTTTTTATCAAGCAAAATATTCAGAACTGAATATAAATTGTAAAAGAAACAAAGCCAAAACAGTTGATAACCAAAACTGAATACTGATGAAATTTGACTTCAGTCAAGAATAATCTCATTCATGTACCTAGTAATGGCATAAAAATTTCTGGCTGTGAACCTCTAACATCTGTGAATATGCCTCAATGTATCACATACAATGATCACAATTAAAACAGATTCAGTAATTGTACAGAACACTGCAAACAACACACTTTAGCTCAAAAGGTTGAATCTACAATCTACAACTTACAACTCAAAACTAATCCAAAACAGCAGACTAAATGAGTCCAAAGATCCTTCAATAATCATTGTATAACAACTTGAAAATACCTTCGAGAATACTCACTATTTTAAAGTATTCAGATTATAAACAGTAGAGCACATCTAGATCATCAAGACGGAAAAGCAATTCTTGAAGATTCAGTTCTTAAAAAAACTTCTTGTACTCAGCCAAAATTGGTAGCTTAAGCAGTACATGAGTTTGTACAGAACACCCACTTCTGTACACTGCATATGAATCAATTTAAACAAGAAGGAACAACTTCAAATGTCTTAAAAACTAGAGTTCAACAACTCTAATCAAAATGAATCAACTAGTATGCAACACACTATTTTGATTCAGAATAGCAGGAAATCCAAATTAGTTTTTTGACACAACAATACAGTGATAAGGTTTATCATTCAGAGACAATTAAACCACTGCAACACACTATTTTGATTCAGAATAATGTGGAACAGTAAGTACTCAAAACAGAACCGAACCTTGTGCTTGTGTTCAATTTATCCATCAAGAATCCACTATTACTTTTGAAATAGCAGAGATGAAATCATATGAAAACTATCATCCATATCAACAATTACCAAGGCATAATATTCTCATCAAAAAGAGACCAACAACAGAACAATTTCTGGAACTGAAGAAAAAATCCCGCGTTGTACATTTTTAGTCAAAACAAACAGCACTGCAAGTTTGTCGATGATAATGAATAGTGCGATACACTTTGCAAAATATGATTATGAACTACAGTCATCAAAGAACATGAACATCCAAATCAAAGAAGCAGTACAAGAACATGATGCTAGGACTGCTCTTGGCTGAAAATATTGTAGCACACTCGAAAACCAAACAGTGAATACCATATAATCAGTATGCTAGATTCAAAGCCAAAAGCAACAAAAAATTGACAACAAAGATGAATAGAAATTTCTGGTTTGTAGCCCTCAAAATGTTCAGCCAAAAAGTCCAAAATATTCCGAACAAAGTTTTCAACAGAAGACTACTTTCCAGAATTTTTTAGCTTGTTTGGTGAACAAAAAACATTATGAAGAAGTGGTCAAAAACTTTTGCAAATTTAAAAATGGAATCCTAGAATCATGAACACCAAAAGCTATGAAAAGATCAGAGGTGAAAAATGCCCCAAAATCTGTCTAACAGGCAATCAAAAATGGAATTCACAGAAGATGAACAGTACTACGCACCTTTCAGCTTTATAGCGCACATACTCCAGGAATCAGCGACAAAACTCCGTGGCGCTAGATGGTGAACAAGATATACTCAACAAAAATCAAAGAGAAGGTATAAGAGAAATCTGAAAAGAGGTCTCTCTCAAAAGTGTTCAGCCACCACAAAATTACAATCACTTATTCACCTAATCCCCTAGGCATGGGGTCCTTTATATAGGCAGGCCCATCACGGTATTCCCCAAAATGCCATTAGGGTTAAAAGACTAAGTATTTACCTAATTGCCATTATGTATTCTCAGAATTATTAATTCTGAAAATACACAAAGGTATACTCCTAATTTATTACATCATTGACCCTATTCTTTTAATATTTTTTCAGAATTCAGAATTCCAAAAAATACTAAAAGATTACTCTTAATCTATATGACTAAACAGAAAAATAAACTCCTATTTATTGGAATTTAAAAACACTTTCTGATACGACGGTTTTCAGCCGAAACCGACAAAGCCTTCTTGATCACCGACGCCTGACACTAATCCGCGAACTTGACCGCCAGCAAGTCTCCCGCTCTCGATCCCCTAGAGACGCTTGATCACTTGCACTGGCCTCCCTTTTCACTGACTTGGTCGCCATGCTATCTCAATCATCTGTCTGTCCATGTCTTTCTCTATCTCCCCGTGCACTCCTGAGATTATCTCCAACTTCACCCGGCCTCCTTGATCCTCTAGCATCGAGCTCCCAGCTTGACCCTTGATCACCCGCTGTTGATAGTTGGTTAGCATCTCCACCCTGCACACATGAGACAAGTCAAAACACGAAACATGATGCACACCGATCCCCTCGGCACATAATCTCCACTCACACATCGATCCCATCGATGCAATCAAATCATCACTCACTCATCACTCCAGATCGATCAACCTTGTCAATCACTCATCACAAAGACAAAAACCACAGTGCGACCTCACTTGGTTCCACAATCTCGATTTGCTTATTTGCGTGGGGAACTTGGTATTTGTCATCCCTATGGAATCTTATGAGGGGGAGTTGTGTGTCTCTACATAAGCTTCTGTCATATGATTAATTGCTTTTTCATGTACTTACCTGTATATGCCCTTGAATAATTGCCTTTAATCATGATGATTTTGTTCTGTTGAAAATGTTTGATATTTGTCATGAGCATGGCTTTTTATTTTTGAAAATGAAAACATGGTCGCTGCTTAGTCTGATAACTAGCATGAGTAGGTTGATTGCGTCTGCTATCTTTTACATACCTTGTAGCTACGTCTTTTACACTTGGATGCAAACATGCAACTTGAATATTTACATTCTTTCATGGAAATCTTGTACTGAAAATTGATAAAAATCGTGAAATTGATATCCATGTCTTTTGTGCTAATGTTAAAAGATCCGGGTGGGTTTGCTTTGTCGCATTACATTGTTCTAGACTGCTTACCATAGCACTTTGGTTTGAACTGGGACATTGTAGTGTCTGCCATGCCTAATGCTTTAAGCTTCTGATGGTCTTTGCTTGACCTAGGCTTGGCTTAGTCGGTTAGCATAAGGTTGACATGCAAATAACCCCTGGCATTACGATCAAAAGAAAAAGGATAAAAAGCTTGAAAATATTTCAGAATTACAAGTTTGTTGAAGCTCCATGTTACTTGACTATACATGACTGGGTCGTATTTGCTAGCTTTTGCATTCCATGCTTTACCTTGTATAGTATGCTAGTCTGAGTGATGATGTTTTTATCTACTTGAATATGAAAATGCTTGCTCTTGCTTTTCATTGGATATGATTCATATGAGCTTATCATGCAGTACTTTTAGGCACTATTCAATGCAAATGCTTGTTTTGTACTGTAATTGCTGCTAATCATGTTTCAAAAGCTTGCATATGCCCTCACCCTCATACCTCTCTCTGCATCATTTATTCATCCTTGACTCTTGCATTGCCAAAAGGGGAGAACATTTGTAATTCAGGGGGAGTGTTTGCTGCCGAAGGGTGTAGGACCGAAAGTAGCGACCAGAGGGGGGTGAATGGGCGCCTAAAAATTTCTTGCTAAACTATGTTCTAAACCCATCACCCAAACGAAATTAAACAGAAAAATAATATTAGCAAAGCAAAATATTAGAACTAAAGTGGTTTAGCCTAAAAATGACTAGTGTCCTAATAAAAATGATACTAAACAAAAAATACTGCAATAAATAAAAACACCTAGATATATCCTGAAATATTTATATTGTAGTCTAGAAATAAAGTACTAATCAAATGAATAAAACATGGATCATTCAAAAATTAATTCAGAGATAAACATAAAATATTTCACGACAATCTAGAATAAAAATATTACTTCGACTAATAATATATATATTTTTTTATATAAACAAATTAAAAATACTTAAGTAAAATATCCAAGCTCTAATAATATTTTAGCAGATAAAAGTTAAGCACGAGATTAACAAACAAATTCACAGGCTAATTAAAATAGATGACTAACTATCTAACTAATCTACCTAGCAAATAGGAGATTAGATTAGAACTTACCTGGTCAACGCCGCGCGCTGCAGAAGATCCTGCTGCCGAACACCGTTTGCCTTGAGCCGTGTTCTACTAGCCAGCTTCATGTCTCGCGCCCTAATGCAAAGCCTAGAATGCTGTGTTGGATAGCTGCCGCTGTATGGCGCAGTTTTCTTCGTGGGGCCCTAGCGCCTGTGCTTGGCAGAAAGGCAAGACAACGACGGTTTTGGCAGAAGCCACACGCGCAAGCAAATGGCAGCAACGAAAAAATGAACCAGCCTCGGGGCTGCCGCCCGTGGAAAGAAAAGCAAGGCACGCATCCTGAGGAAAGAAGATACAAGTGCTGCTCCAGCCTCTGCTTCCCCACCGAGATTAAAACATCACGCTGTTCTTTGACCCGTGCGCCCGAGAGCCGCTTGACGGCGGCGAAGACTTTTCTTGAAGAAGAAAATATTTTTTCGGTGGAACGCAAAAACTGAACAATGGACTGTAGATTGTAGATTATCTCAAAAGGAAAACAGTCATCTATCCCTAGGGGATAGGGGCCTATTTATAGGCGACTCCTAATACATGAAATGACTAATTTACCCCTAGGGTAAATTAACACTGACTCTAAAATAAATTCAGAAAATTACTAAAATATTCTTAGAAAAATCACCTGACTCAAATAAAAATATTCTAAACTTAAAAACTAAATATTAATATCCTAAAACGAATTAATCATAGGTTGTCAGTTTTGCGCCGAAACTGACAAAGCGTCCACCGTCTTCGCACCGGGTACCCGGATTGGGCCGACCCGACCCCGCAGCTTCCTTAGCCCGGCAATCGCTCGTCGCCTATGTACCTGAGTCAAACCCAGTCAACAGACCGGTGGATCATCTGCCGCTCCTATCCATGTACCCGGATTGGGCCAGCCCGACTCCACGGCTCCTCTGCCCGGTCGTCGCTCACTGCCCGTGTACCTGAGTCACATGCGCCTCAGACTCGGCAGGTCTTCATATCTCCCTTCCTTTGACTTCCGTTGACAATCACTCATCACATCTGGAGTATCAAACCCATGTACTTCAACATGGTTTCTCAAAGGGAAAGAAATATGCTTGTATGCATTGCCAAAGGGGTTCTTTATTTGAAAGGGGGAGAAGCTCTTTTATCAAGTGACATGATTTGGATCTTTTCTGAGTTTTTATGGTCACTTGTATGCTGAAAAGTTTCAATTTTTATTGAACTTGAATTTGGTTGTCAATGTACTCGTCAAGGGGGAGATTGAGAAACAAAGTTGAGGTGTGCTTTGGTTTCAATTCTACGATGAGTGATTGACAAGTTTCCTTCTGTATGAAGGGGTCCCTCCAAAGGGGTTTCTGAGGTGTTTCACCGAAGGGTTCGGTGTTTGATGGTTGAATAAGTGTGCAGCAGAGTATGAATGTTGGAGGGGTCCGGCGGAATACATTTCGGAGATTGTACCGAAGGGTTCGGTATTTTGGGTGGTACACCTGAGTGTGTGCTGGAGGGTGTTTACCCGGATACACTTGTTTGCTTGTCGTTGGTGTGCAGGTTACTTCGGAGGAGACATGACGGTTTGTAGTAGGTGAAGCTGGGTCAAGGAGGGAGCTTGATGCCAGGCGAGCGGGGAGCTCGGTCACGCAGGCTACGTGGAGTCGAGGTCGGTCCTCAGGTCGAGGTGCACCAAGCGAAGGCAGGAAGTCCAGAGGGTGGCTTCGGCTAAAGGTACCCCGAGACAAAGTCCTCTGCAACTAGGCAAGGATTTCGAAGTGTGCTTCGGACAAAGGCACTCGAAGGGTCAACTGATGAAGGTTTCAGAAGTTGAGGTGCATCGAAGGCATGGTCCGGATAAGGCTCTTCATGAGTTTGCTCTAGGCAGAGACACTACGAAGAAGTGCTTATGGAAGTGCTTCGTGCGGAGGCCTTAGACGAAGGAGGGACTTTAGAAGGTGATAAAGATACTTCAAAGGTCGGGCTTCGGACTATGTTTGACTTGATGTACTTTGGCCATGCATGGCTTCAGTACACGGATGGGCGGAGTTCGAGCTTGGTGTAGCTGCAAAGCCGGCTAAGGTTTAGGGCAACACTGTGTACTCCACTTTTAGAACCTTTTGTATTCCTTATAGCCTTGGCCAACCGCCATGAACTATTCTCTAAATCTATGAGTTTTGTGTTCCCTATTCTAGCAATGAAATTTCTATTATGTTTTCATTGATTGCTTGAACTTGTATCTATGTTTTGCACTGTCTGAGTTGAGTTTTCTACATCTCATTTCCTTCTGTGCAAAACTGAGTTCTTACTCAGTGTTATTCTCAACGAGTTGTTTTATCTCACACGTGTGCGATTTCTGTGAGTGATTCTGCTGTATGTTCACTCTGTGTAAATTGGAGGTTAGTCCTCATTAATTACTAGTGAAGCACCCTGTGAAGTATGCATTTGAAGCCTATTTTCTTCTCGTAGACAAAGTACTCCTTGCAGTCAGTTTTGTGTCCTCCTATTTACAACACTCCGAAGTGCGAAGCCTAGTACCTGTTACTAGTGCAGAGTATCTGTTCTGAGCTCTCTAAGGGAAACGTACTTGTGCGAAGTAGGGTAGTGCTAAGCCTGCTCAAAGGCACCTCGGTGTGTGGAGCCTGCACTATCTTTGCAGAGTTCAGTACGTTTTTGGGTTTCTGAGTACAAGCGAAGTCTTCTGAACTTCGAACATTTACCTTGTGTGATGCCTGTGTTCGGAGTGTGTACCATACCTCCAAACTAGACACTCAGAAGGGTGTATTCGAAGTATGTTCAGCATAAGTGAAATTTGAAAAGCTCTCATCCACCCCCTCTGGTCGCCTGTTTTGGTCCAACAAGTTGTTTGACAGGGTTGTGTGTTTTGACCTAACTAAAGGATATGTATTTATAGTCAAGAGACTTGTCATCCAAGTAATATATCTTAACCGATTCTAGATAATCTTTATCTTCTCACTTTTATCTCCATCGACTTCTTCATATCCGGTCATGTTACACGTCATGGATGGGCTTCTTTAACCATCTTTGACCGGACCTCTTTGACTTCTGTTGACCGTATGACATATTTTGTGGGCCTGGGCTTTTACCAAATCTTGGCATCGATAATGATCCATCAACTTCACATGATATTGCTAGCTGGCACAAACATTAACCAAAGGTAAAAATCAATACTCCAATTTGATGAACAATGCCCAATTACCCTCGAAGAAAAGTAAAGCAAGAAGAATTCATAGGATTAGTGAAATGTTTCCCAATTGTAACTCAGTGTCAATATAAAGAAGAACAACATCACCTTTATCCACATGATCTCTAAGAAAATGATATTGAATATAAATATACTTTGTTCTAGAATGTTGCACTAGGTTCTTAGCAATAATTATAACACTTGTGTTATCACAAAAAGTGAAACCCGATCACAATTTAGCTCATAATTGTTAAGTGTAGAAATAAGCCAAAGAACTTGTGGGCAATAGCTAGCAGCAGCAATATATTCAACTTCAATAGTGGATTGTGCAACAGAAGATTGTTTTCAAGATGATCAAGCTGAAGGAACTGTGCTCAAGAGAATTATGGGTGAACCGGAAGTTCCGGTTGTGAACCAGAAGTTTCAGGATTATGGAGCTACCAGAAGTTCCGATTGGACTGGAATTTCATACTAGACCTAGGAATTCATTTTCTAGATGAACCGGATGTTTCGGTTGTAAATCGAAAGTTCTGGGTCAAATTAAATCAGAAGCAAATCGTCCAAATCAGAAGTTCTGGTTGTGAACCAAAAGTTTCGGTTCAGATACAAAGTGTCCAAATCATAAGTTTTAGTTCAGATATAGAGCGTCCAAACGAGAAGTTCTAGTTGTGAACCAGAAGTTTGGTTAAGAATTAATTAGATTCAGAATGTTAAAACTGAAAGTTCTAGTTCCAAACCAGATGTTCTAGTCCAGACAAAACATATTAGATCTGTTGGGGTTTAATGAGAATTAGAGCCCAAGGCCTGGGCAACATATAAAGAGAGGAGGATGGAGGTCGTGGGTTGTTGTTATCATTGCTAAAACCCTAGCCACTGCACCTCTACTCTCCCTTTTGATGTCAAAGAGTTGAGATCAGTTTTCTCCCCAGATCTCACGATCAGTGCTGGCACACCGGTGTGAGACAATCTCATCCTTGTACGTGTGGACTCCGTGGAGGCGTTGGCCAAATAGCGGAGCTCATCGTCTTCTTCGAAAGGAGATTGCCGGACTTCATCAACTTGGTCACCAGCGAATTGGGTGGAGCAAGGCAAGGTTGAGCGAGGATGTGCTTCCTCAACAACTTCTTCTATTGTACTAGCGGGTCTCGCATTAGAAGGTAATGATCTAAGATCCCTCGCGCGTATGGTTTGTAGGTTAAGGGGTTAAAAAATAAAATTACTGGCTAGTGTAGCCTCCACATATCCCAACACAAGCAACAAGTGGAGTTCCCAAGAAATGACATGTACCACTAGTACTATTTCTATAAATTCTACAACCTTCAAAATCAGCATCATAAAAAGCTAATAAGCAAATACTTGAGGAACTAGAGTACCATATGCCAAATTCTTGAGTAAATTTGAGATACATGAGTATACGCTTGATAACATGATGATGTGAAACACGAGGAGAAGATTGAAATCGAGCGCACTAACAAACATGATGATGTGATAACAATAGTTGATCATGTTATGATATTATTTTTGATCAATAGGCTCACCATCCTCATTAGGATCCATAATAGAAGTAGCTCCCATTGGTATAGAAATCGGCTTGCAATTTTCTATGTCAAAATGTTGAAGAAGATCCTCGGTGTACTTACTCTCATGAACAAAAGTGCCCTCTTTTGTTCGCTTGATTTGTAGTACCAAAAAGTATGTCAACTCACCCATCACACTCATCTCAAACTCTCTGCACATAGTCTTCGAAAACATGGAAACTTATGTGTAAAATGATGAACCAAAGATAACATCATCCACATAAGTCTGTACAAAAATTTGATCATTTCCTTGCTTAAAAAGAAACAAAGTTTTATCCACTTTTCTCATAGAAAACCCTTTTTCACGTAGAAAAGTTTTCAACCTATCATATCATGCTCGAGGTGCTTGTTTCACTCCATACAAATCTTTAAACAACTCAAAACATGGTTTGGGAACTTAGAACTTTCAAAACTAAGTGATTGTTTAACATAAACTTCCTCATTGATTAAACTATTAAGAAAAGCGCGTTTAATATCCATTTGATACAATCTAGAACCTTTAGATGTAGCAAAGGCAAAAAAGAGTCTAATGGTTTCGATTGTACCAATAGGAGCAAAAAGTTTCAACAAAGCCAAAACCTTCCACATAAGTGAATCCTTGAGCAATAATTTTAGCTTTGTTTCTAACAATTAAACCATGCTCATTATACTTATTTCAAAAAACCCATTTGGTTCCAATACTATTCCAATACTATGCTGACCCCTCTTCTATGAGTTGTGCTGGGTTCTCTTTGATGTCTATCACTGAGAACCAGCTCGAGTCGTTAGGAGATGATGACATGTGTCTCTCTAACAACCGGGTGCGTCGTGTTTATGACAAGAGGATGTTCAAAAGACACGGCACAAAATCCGGATGCTTTGAGTGTGGTGACCCAGGACGCTTCATCGCCGACTGCCCCAAGCGCAATGGTCACAAGAAGGGCACCGGTGGCGGCTTCCACGACTCCGGTAAGCACGACAGCTCCTCCTTCACCAAGGGCAAGCCAAAGACCAGATTCTTCAGAAAGGCCCTGAAGGACTACCGGCGTGAGAACAAGAAGTGCGACAAGGCTTTCTTCGCCAAGATGGAGAAGAGCTACTCCAAGCGGTCCACGTCTTCTTCCTCTTCATCGAGCTCAAGCGATGAGGAGATCGTCATCAGGAAGGGGAAGGACAAGGACGATCCGGCAGAACATTGCTTCATGGCTTTCGGGGACAGACCGAAGAGCCGCTCACATCAACGCCGAAGATCCCGCGAGAGCTTCTACTCAATGGCTCTTGGGGATAAGGAAGAGAAGGGCTTCTCCGATGACTCCGACGATGACGACAACGAAAAGGTATCATCTTATGAACGCGAAATCATTGATTTACTTGAAAGCAATCATCAAGAGTTAAAATATCGGGAAAAACTGCTTAGGGGGGCCAACGGCGGAATTAAGAGTCTATCTTCTTCCCCTTGCTTGGGTGATAGCAGTGAGTGCCCAAAGTGTGAGGTGCTTCTGTGTGACCTGTCGACTCTGAAGTCCAGGTACACAGAAAGGGTTGATGAGAGGGACGCTTTGGCCACTGAGCTTGAAAGCACTAAGCTGGAGCTGAAAGATGCTCAAGCCACTTCCGTCGTGTCCTGTGCTGATTGCCCATGTCATCTAGCTAGTCTAGCTGAGCTGAAAGCCAAGGGCGATGTGCATTTGGGTGATTTGGAGAGAGTGAGAGCTGAGCTGGCGCAGACTAGGCTAGAGCTTGAGACACTATCAGTTCCACCCACTGTCTGTGAGAACTGCTTGTCTCTTAGACCGGAGTTGATTAAGCTGAAAGCCGAGAAGTTTGTCTAGGTAGATAGCGAGTGTGAGACCTGCTTGTCTCAGGTGGAGGTTCTAGCTTCCTTGAGAGAGGAGCTAGCTAATTCTCAGAATGAAAATTTTTACCTCCATTCTATCCTGAGTTGGATTAGTGCCAGAGAGCCACATCTCGGCATGATGATCCAGTAGTTTAAGAGGCAGGATGGGTTTGGGGTAGGTTACACCTACACCAAGGCTGACTTTGAGAGTGCCATTAGCCGGGCAGTGGAGTGGAGTAAAATGACTCCTGAGCAGAGATACCCCAAGACTCACTCCACTGAGTCTTTCCAGGCTAGTCAGCCCAAGGATGGAGTGATCCAAGAATAGCCCAAAGCTCCACCCAAGAAGCCCATCTGGGTTCCAAGGCCCAAACACCTCCACACTTCTCTTGACTCTCTTCCTGGACCCTCTCAACCCAAGAAGACTACACCAAACACCACTAAGCCCAAGAACCCCAAGCCTCAACCACATCCCAAGAAGCCCACCTATCATTGTGAGTACTGTCAGAGAGACGGACATCTTGCGGAGTTTTGCTTCAGGAGGAAGCAGGTTGAGAGAGCAGAGAGAGCTCGTGGTGGTCAGGAGCAGTTCTACCAGCAGGGTGGTAGACTGAGAGTTCCTCAACGCGGGGAGAGGCTGGAGGCCAGGCCGCGTCGTGTAGGTGGTGGTAGAGGAGACGGCTTTCATGCCCGTACTCCAGATGGTGGTGTTCGTTCCGGCAGAGCTCCAGGCCATTTTGGCTATGGTCCTGGACCTCGTGGCCGAGGTTTTAGGCAGAACAGTGGACCACGCTTTGAGCCGCGCTTTGGTCCAAACTCTTCTGATGGTTTTTGCTTTCCGTCTTTTGACCAGATGGCTCGACACTGGTTTAGTTCTTTTGCTAAACCTGGTGCCGGACCATTTGCTCCCCCTTACAACCACTAATTGTGCAGGATCGGGGAATGGAGGACGTTTGGATCATGGACTTAGGATGCTCTCGCCACATGACGGGACATCGAAGATGGTTCTCCAGTCTCACTCCCCCGAGCTCCAAAAAGTACATCACATTCGGGAACAGTGGTCAAGGGAAGGTACACGACATTTGCTCAATTCGTATCTCTGACCATTTCTCTTTGAAGAACGTTGCTTTGGTTGGAAATTTGAACTTCAATTTGATTTCTGTTTCGCAACTTCTTGAGGATTAGTTGGAGGTACGTTTTAAGAAGGGTAGTTCTTCTGTGATTGATTCTAGAGGGTCTTTGATTTGCCAGATTTTACCTTTTGGTAAGGTTTTTCAGATTGACTTCTCTAGTTCTTTTGGCCCTTCTCGCTGTTTGATTGCTGGATCCTCCTCTGAGCTCTGGAAATGGCATAGGAGGTTAGGTCATTTGAGTTTTGATCTGCTAGTCAGGTTGAGCTCTATGGACCTCATCCGAGGATTGCCCAAGCTTAAGATGGAGAAGGATCTAGTTTGCCATCCCTGTCGTCACGGGAAAATGGTTGCCGCTTCTCACTTACCTGTGACTCAGGTGATGACTTCGTATCCGGGCGAGCTGTTACACCTGGACACTATCGGTCCAGCTCGGGTACGCTCAGTCGGTGGGAAGTGGTACGCGCTTGTAATTGTTGATGATTTTTCTCGATTCTCGTGGGTTTTCTTTTTGGAGTCTAAGGATGAAACTTTTCATTTTGTTCATGACCTGATTTTGAAGCTAAAGAATGAGAACAATGGTCGGATGCGAGCAATTCGCTTCGACAACGGCTCTGAGTTCAAGAACTCTCAGTTCGTCAGCTTCTGTAGTGATCAGGGTCTTGACCATCAGTTTTCTGCTCCTTACACTCCCCCACAGAACGGCGTTGTGGAACGAAAGAACCGCACGCTAGTCGAGATGGCCAGGATGATGCTCGATAAGCACAGGACTCCTAGGCGTTTTTGGGCTGAAGCCATGAACACGGCTTGCTATCTGGCCAACCGCATTTTTCTTAGAGCTTACCTAGGTAAGACCTCATACGAGTTGCGGTTTGGCAGACAGCCCAAAGTGAGCCACTTGCGAGCGTTTGGCTGCAAGTGCTTTGTGCTCAAGAAGGGAGGGCATTTGGACAAGTTTGAGTCTCGTTGGTGGGATGGAGTTTTTCTTGGCTATGCTTTGCTTTCTCGAGGCTTCCGTGTTTGGTACCTTGAATCCCAGCAGCTTGTCGAGACTTGTGAGGTTTCTTTTGATGAGTCCTTGCCTTCTTTGACTCCTTCTTTTGAGCTTTCTAGAGATGGTGAGCTCGGAGACTCTATCTTCGAGGAAGATGATGACACTCCAGCTGCTGATGAGGGTGGGCCTTCTGCACAGCCTGCAGAACCCACATCTTTTGAGACTTCGACTGAGCACGAGGGCGGACCTCTGATTACTTCTTCCACTTCGATTGAGCCCCTTCAGTCGAGTCCAGAGGTGCCAGCTACTGACTCCGGTGTGTTGACTTCAGATCACTTGGGATCTCGAGCAGTTCAGCGTGATCACCCCTCAGAGCTCATCATTGGTGATTTGACTAAGAGAACTTTGCGTTCGTCTGTTGACTCTCTTGCTGTGTTTGCTGAATCTGCTTTTGTTGCATCTTTAGAGCCCAGAGACGTTTCTCATGCTCTTTCTGACTCTAATTGGATTAATGCCATGCAAGAAGAGCTTGAGAATTTTGTCCGCAATCGGGTTTGGACACTGGTTGAGCTGCCATCCGGATGCAACCCTATAGGCACCAAGTGGGTGTTCAAGAACAAGCAAGGTGAAGATGGGGTTGTGGTGTGCAACAAAGCTCGATTCGTTGCCCAGGGTTTTTGCCAGAAAGAGGGTATTGATTTCAAATAAACTTTCGCCTCTGTTGCCCGTCTTGAGTCCATTCGCATTCTCTTAGCTTTTGCTGCTTCA
Organism: Zizania palustris; assembly: GCA_019279435.1. Lineage (NCBI taxonomy): Eukaryota > Viridiplantae > Streptophyta > Magnoliopsida > Poales > Poaceae > Zizania > Zizania palustris. The sequence continues at coordinate 9,113 of JAAALK010001716.1, read as the reverse complement.
AAGGGTGTTAAGCTTTTTCAAATGGACGTCAAGAGTGCTTTTCTGAACGGGTACATAGAGGAGGAAGTTTATGTTAGGCAGCCCCCTGGTTTTGAGAACCCTAAGTTTCCTCGATATGTTTTTAAGCTGCAAAAAGCTTTGTACGGTCTGAAGCAAGCCCCCAGAGCTTGGTATGACCGGTTAAAGCAGTTTTTGTTGGGGAAGGGCTTTGTGATGGGTTCTGTGGATAAAACTCTCTTCTTTCTCAAAGATGCTTCAGATTTCTTAGTTGCTCAGATTTATGTGGACGATATTATCTTTGGCGGTACTACTGATGTTCTTGTGTCCAAGTTTTCTGAGTAGATGCACAACGAGTTTGAGATGAGCCGTATGGTTGAGCTCAAGTACTTCTTAGGGCTCCAGATCAAGCAGACCAAGGACGGCACCTTCATCCACCAAGGTAAGTACACTCGAGACATGTTGAAAAAATTTGACTTTGGTGGAGAGCTGAAGCCGCAGATGACCCCAATGGGCACATCTGGGGGCCTGGACAAGGACGAGAGCAACGTCAAGGTCAATGAGAGAGAGTTCCGAGGGATGATCGGTTCGCTTCTGTACTTGACGGTGACAAGACCGGACATACAGTTCGCCGTGGGGTTGTGCGCGCGCTTCTAGTCTTCACCACGGACGTCTCATCGGCAGGCTGTCAAGCGCATTTTCAGGTATCTCACCTATGTGCCCGATCTTGGTCTTTATTATTCAGCATCATCATCTCTTGATTTATCTAGCTTTTCGGATGCTGACTTTGGTGGGTGCCGGTTGGATCGCAAGTCGACTTCCGGTACTTGCCAGTTTCTTGGTTTGTCTCTTGTTTCTTGATCTTCTCGAAAGCAATCTGGAGTTGCTCTTTCGACCACTGAGGTTTAGTATGTAGCTGCTGCTAGCTGCTGCTCACAGTTGGTTTGGATGATTTCCACTCTGCGAGATTTTGGGTTGTTCTTTCCTACCAGAATTCCTTTGTTTTGCGACAGCACCAGTGCTATTAGTGTAGGGAAAAACCCTTGTCTCCATTCAAAAACCAAACATATTGATGTGCGCTTTCACTTTCTGAGGGATCAATATGAGAAAGGTGTCATTGACCTTGTTCATGTTGATACCCATCATCAGTTGGCTGACATTTTCACCAAACCCCTAGATCAGTCTACTTTTGAGCGTTTACGAGGGGATTTGGGTGTTGTGTGTCCTTTCTAGGATATTTTGCGTCAGTTTTCTTTCTTCTTTACTCTTTTCTTGAGTCTTTTTGTGTGTGTTCATATCATATATTTTCACATATCACACTTTTGAGTTGCTTCTGTTATATGATTGAACTGCTTTACTTATTCTAGCTGGTACATGCTTTTGACTACTCGTCGATGATCATGCTTTGGTTCAGTTCACTTGATATGTCTGATATCTGTCATATGCATGGCTTTTATGCTTTAAAATTGAAAAATGATCACCATTGCTTCTGGTAACTAGCATGTGTAGGCTGAATGTTTTTGCTATCTGATAGATGCCTTGTAGCTAGTCCCTCACATAGATGCAGACATGCAACTTGGACATCCTTCTGCTTTACAACATGGAAATGTGCTATAAAAATGATGAAAAATCAAGAAAAATGAAAAATTCCATGCCTTTTTATGCATAACTTGAAAAGATCCAGGTGGGTTTGCTTTGTCGCATTGCATTGTTCTGGACTGCTTGCCAGAGCACTTTGGTATGAACTAGGACAGTGTAGTGTATGCCAAGACCAATGTCTTAAGCTTCCGATGGTCTAGTTCTGGCCTAGGATTGACTTGGTCGGTTAGCATAAGGTTTTACATGCAAATAACCCTTGGCATAAATGAAAAAGGATAATGAAAAAATCATGAAAATTACAAAGACAACAAGTTTGCTGAAGCACTTTGTTTTTGGACAATGCTTATCTTGGTAGATATCAGTTAGCTTCTACATCTCATGCTTTACCTTGCTTGTCAACTGGAAAATGTGGTGATGCTTTTATTTACAAAAATTAAAAATTGCGTGCTAATGACTTTCTTTAGATATCATCTGTTGCACTGATCATGCCATGTGTCTTAGACAGTATGTCTTTTGCTATACCTGCTAGATTCTGTTAATTGCAGTCAATCATATCTGAGAAGCATGCTTTCTTCACTCCACTTGCACCCCAATTGCATTCTTTGCATATTTTGAGGGGGAGTTGCATTTCAGGGGGAGTCTGTGTCTCTTTTGAGTGTTTTTAGTCTCGCTTGATGAGTTCAGTTGTCAACAAGGGGGAGAAATTTTGGGAAAAGAGTTTAAGGGGGAGTTTTGCTGAAGAGCGTGGGCCTCATGGCTCCAGAAGTGATGAGTCATTGTCAACGATAGTCAAAGAGGACTGAAAAGAGAGAGAAGACCAGCTGCGTCTGGGCTGCGTGTGACTCAAGTACACGGGCAGCGAGCGACTGTCGGGCAGAGGGGCCGTGAAGTCGGGCTGGCCCAATCCGGGTACATGGGCTAGGAGCAGCAGAGGATCCACTGGGTTGTTGACCAGGATTGACTCAGGTACACGGGCGGCAAGCGATTGTCGGGCTGAGAGAGCTGCGGAGTCGGGCCGGCCCAATCCGAGTACCTGGTGCAAAGCTAGTGGACGCTTTGTCAGTTTCGGCGCAAAACTGATGACCGCTGATCTTAGAACGGACCGTCCAGAAGTGAAGCCGTAGTCGCTACGAAAGCTCTTCTTCCGGATAAGTCATCTGTAAATAGGAATTTACTATTTTGTCCTTAGGCTCACAGTCAGTCAGTCGAGTCTGTAAAAATATCCTAAGGGCAGTTGAGTCTTTTCCTTTTATTTCAGCGTCTGTAAAAAACCCTAAGGGTCTGGTGGAATATTCTAGGCTGATTGGGCTGCCTATAAATAGGGCCCCAATCCCTAGGGTTAGGTCACCCTTCCAGAAATCACTTTTCTAATCAATTGGGTCATTTTTGTTCACTTGTCTCCTGCTCCTGTTCGTATGCGCGCCGCCACTGCTGTTCTTCTGTTCTTCACGAATGTGTGATATTTTATTCTCTATTCCTGTTATTCCGTGTGCAGTTAGTACAATGTTTTTACTGCATCATTTTGCGTGCGGCTGGTTTTTGCTTCCATGCGAATAGTTTTTCCTCTCGGGTTGCTTGTGTTCTTCGGCTGAGGAGTACTAGTTGTTCTTGCGTGCTCGTGTAGCAGCAAGTAGTACCTATCTCCTGTAGCTACAGTATGCTAGTTGTCTAGCCTTTGCTTTTTCCTAACATAGCGTACTGATTGAGAAGAAAGGGTCTGGCACATTTCTTGGAGTTTCTGGCGGAGGTCCATACTGTGTTCGAAGTCTTTCAAATCCTGTGAAGCAGACTTTGATCTGAACTTGAGCTGCGAATCCTGTTTGGAAGTGTGCACTGTGTGAAGCATTTACTCTAACATACTTCAACTGTTTTACGAAGCATACTTCGACAGGTTACGATGTTAGCTTCGAAGTGTGTTTCTCTGTTTGTCTTCGCTTCTCTTTCGAAGTGTGTTTCTCTGTTTGTCTTCGCTTCTCTTTCGAAGTTTGCTTCTCTATGAACTTTGTTCGAAGCTCTCTGTTCGGAGTATAGGAATCGAAGTTTAGGTTTCGAAGGTACTTCGCTGACAGTATTCGGAATCTCTATTTGTTCGAGGCTTCGAACTCCCTTTTACTTCACAAGCGAAGTACTGGTTGAGTTGAAGTCGTTTTTCTTGTGTTCGAATACTTTGTTGTTTTTCCTTGCACTGTGCGAAGGTACTTTGACTGCAGGCTTCTATCTTCATTGTCAAAGCTAACCTCGCAGTATACACCTTCGCACAACTTCTTCGAAGCAGACCTTCGGCTTGAACACCACACACTTCATCAACCTTCGCACATCTTCTTCGAGGCAGACTTCGGCACTTCCATGACAGACTTCATCAACCTTCGACAGAGAACTCCAAAGTAGGCTTCGCTACTTTGAAGCAGGCTTCGACACTGCAGTCTTCGACGTTACAGGCTTCGCCAAGTACCTTACTGGAGACAAACTTTGAATAGTAACTTCTCATCTTGTTCTATGTGCACTTAGATTAATTGTTGTGAAGTTTGTTCTGCCATGTTTTGAATGCTTTGTTAATCTGCCTATTAGCACTATATTGGTGTTTCTATGTCTAGGACACCGGTCGTTTATAGGCTAGATACTTTTAGGCTTCGGTGATCTGTTTACAGTTTGGTGCTTAGTCTTTTGAGGTGCGTTGGGTGTTGGGAGCAGGCCATAGGTTCGAAAGAATTCTTAGGCGCCCATTCACCCCCCCTCTGGTCGCTACTTTCGATCCTACACACACTTTTTGGTGACTCTGTTGGGGACATACAAGCCAAGCACGACTACGCCGACGACGGGTATGACTACTACGACTACATCAACGGTACTGTCTACATCAGCGAATATGGCGGGCAGCGTGGAGATCGACGATGACAATGCCATCCTCCCCACCATCAACGACATCTCCAAGGAGGATAGGGCCGAGATCGAGGCCAAGATGAAGTAGTTGCATTCCCTCATGCTTGTATGCTACATGAAGACTCATGCGGGCTTCATCAAGCGTGCCCCCGATCTCCCCAGCATCTCAATGGATAAGGTAACACCACCATCCTCTTCTCTGTCCCCCTTACACATCGAGCAAAAGATCGGCACAACAGTAGATCAGGCGATTAGCACTACTTTTGCAAATCGTCTTGGACCTAAGGTCAACTCTAGGGTGGAGGAAATGTTTAAGAGATTCGGCTTTTCCGAGGCCACTCCAACTCCAATTGCTAGTATATCCCCTGTTCACCACATACATAGTAGAACCAATAGGAGCATGGGGAAGAGTGTCACGTCTACGGCTATGCCATCTATGACCGAGGCATCACCCTTTCCTGTTGGTCCGACCAGCCCTCGGGACGGTTAGACCGGCCCGTGTTAGACTGTACAACCGACAACAATCGGTCCAACCAGCTTCTAGCCCGGTCAGACTGGCTTGTGTCATCCCACAGCACACGGCGCATACTTTGGCTTGCCTGGGCCACTGACAATGGACGGTCAGACCGTCTACCAGGCCGGTCCAACCGGCTACTACACCTTCAGTCAAACCGGTCGTATGGCCGGTCAGACCCCCCTGTAGTCTATTCGCCCCCTCTACCAGCACCTACACTACCTCTGCCCACGCTACCTACACCCCCTACTCTCACGCACCCACATAGGCCCGAGAATATCCCTTACCACAAGTCGACAAGAGAGGAGTACCACCGAGAGGGACCGTATGGCTGACATGCTGGAATGCCACCACGTGTCGCGCTGTCGCATGAAAGGCGCACACAAGATAGAGGCGGGGACGACATAGATGAGCGCATCCGCGCGCTGTTTAGAGAATGCATGGGTTTCACACCCTGTGATCAGACTAGGGTTTACCACAAGCTGTACCCGGATTATTTCGACATGATCCCGTATCCTCATAGTTTTAGGGTTCCCGAGTTCACCAAATTTGATGGAGAGGGTAATAAACCACTTAGGAGCATATAGGTTAGTTTCTTGCACATCGTGGTGAGGCTAGCAGGATGGACGCCTTCAAACTTAGATTATTCTCTCTATCTCTATCCGGCACTACTTTTACCTAGTTTTCAGCGCTACCACCGAACTCCATTCAGACTTGGGCCTAGTTAGAACAGAAGTTCCATGATTACTTTTTTACTGGGAAAACTGAAATTAGGCTCTCACACTTGACATCGGTTAGGAAAAAAATTAACGAGAGTGTCTCCGAGTACATTAGGCGCTTTAGAGACACTAGAAACCGGTGTTTTAGCTTAAACATTTCTAAAATGGACTTAGCCAACTTAGATTTCAATGGATTACATTCTGAGCTTAAGGAGAAGCTAGATGGCAAGGATTTCCAAGAGGTTAGTCAGGTCCTACAGAAGTCTCTAGTCAAGGAAGGCCGAGCCAAAACAAAAAATTCACTAAGACATTTAGCAACCCAAGGTCGAGGTACACGTCGTGGAGCACTTCGATGAGGAATCATCAAAAAGCGAGGATGACTAGGCTGATATGTACATCGCGGAGTGGACTTGGTCTAACAAGTCCAAGCCGGTTACTTGCTCCCACTAAGTGTCGGCCCAGTGAAGTCAAATGCGCTTTTGATGTGACCAAATGTGACAAGATATTTGATTTTTTGTTGAAGAACAAACTCCTCAGGTTGCCAAAGGGCCACGTCATTCCTACTACCGACGATTTGAAGAAACACACTTACTGTGAGTGGAATGATTCACATTCTTATTCTACTAACGATTGCAATTTCTTTCGTTGACAGATTCAATCGTCCAAAGAGGAAGGATGATTGAAATTGAACACTAGTCCCAAGATGAAGCTCGACCAAGACCCCTTCCTTATGAACACCATTGACCTCGATGGGAAGAAGGTGCTGATTCGTCCCGAGCAGGCTGAGTTGGCCAAGGGGAAAGCGGTCGTAGTTAGATAGCGTCGCCCACAAATGCTTGTCGTAAAGAATCGTGAGGTGGGAGTATGGAAAGTGAATACCAATGCGACATCTTCAGCCCAGACGCACAAGAAGCCAAAGGTGACGTACGAGATGTTGCTTTAGAAGAACAAGAAGAGAGCTGAGAAGGCGAGCACTCGACTAGGGCCTCCAACGAGACTGAACCCTCCGCGAAGAAATGAGTTCGGCCCACGGTGGGCAAGACCACTAGATCGACCAATGCCTCCACCTCCGTACTAGTTCCTGATGGCGTAGTGGGCCTCATGTTACTTTCCGCCCGCTGGTTACCCATTCCCTTACTTCATCACGAGTTCCGCTTTCATGCCACCCGAGATCAATAACATGTCAGGGCATATGAGCGCGGCGAGGGGCAATGTCTTCAGTCGATTGTCTGTCGCACCGCATAGATGACCAGATCAGAGTTCTGAGGCCATCGTCGTCAAGGTGGGTTCCTAGGATGTCCCAATCCCCGAGGGGACCCTACCAGAGCAAAATGGAGGCGAACCGCAGAAGACGGCTAAGGAGGAGCCTGCCAGTCTAACCTCTGCTTAGGCCGGTCCGACTGCCTTCACCACTTTGGTCTGACCGGCATACTATGGCCGGTCCGACCTCTAATTTTCGGCCACCCGGCACTGGCCGGTCAGACCGGTCCACCATGGTCAGTCTGACCGATAAAACCTGATTAGACCGGCACACCATGGACAGTCCGACTTATAGGACCCGATCATACTAGCCCAGTAAGGCCAGTCGACCGATAGAATACAAGAAAACGCCCACACCAAGCACAAAATTATCGAGGACGATCCGGGTGATTCCCGTTCGGCCGAAAATTCCAGGAGCAAGTTCATGGCACCCGACCAGTACCAAGCAGGTATGGAAGCCCACAAAGAGACATCTACAACGTCTTTGAGTCCAAGAGATGAGAGATAAGAAGGTCGAGGACGAGCGGGACGTGATCTCTAAGGAGATTCACCCTCAACCAGTACCCAAGTAGGTATGGAAGCCCAAACCGGTTGCGGTGGACAACCCTACTCCCACTCCAAGTGATGGCAATGATGACATGTTGGACAACAACTTCAAACCCGTCTCGGAGGGACCACTCCCTCAATAGATGGATGTGAACGTGGTGATGCTTCCCGCTGAGTTTGGTCCGTCAGAAGATGAGGCCGAGGTCGCTCAACTAAACCTTAGCCCGCATGAAGTTGTGTTCAAGAAGTTTGAGGAGTCGGCTCATCACTTGAAGCCCCTTTACATTCAGGACACATCGACGACAAGACAATCTCCAGGATGCTCGTAGACGGAGGCGTCACCATCAACCTAATGTCATACTCTCTTTTGAAGAAGCTCGACAAGGATGAGGAGGACTTTATGAAGACAATATTGACGTTGAACGACTTCAACGTCGAGAGCTCCAAGGCAAAGGGCGTACTTTCTCTAGAGCTGACGGTGGGCAACAAGATATTGCCTACGGCGTTCTTCGTGGTGGATGTGCAAGGTAACTATAGTGTGCTACTTGGGCGTGATTGGATTCATGGAAATTGTTGTATTCCTTTTACCTTGCACTAGTGTTTGATCCAGTGGGATGGCAACGATGTGTAGGTTGTACCAACTGACACTTTGGCCCAGGTTGCTTTGGCCGACGTGTCCATAGACGCCATCCATGATAAGGTAGAGTGTTTGTCAGGTAGAGACCTCTCAAATTATGATTTTGTTAGCGTGTCTAAGGGGAGGTTTGTTCTAGTCTCTGTAAAACCGGTTGGTGTAGCTCAGTTGTCTCTAAACTAGTTGGCATGTCAGGTAGAAGCAATCTTGATTAGCTAAAGTCTCGTGAAGAGCAATATTAGTCTTCTAACGATGGTATCGCTGAAGCCATTGAAGATTTTAGTGAGGTAGAGAGGTTAGGTTAAGGTTTTATATCAGCTGACCCTTTAGAAGAGGTAGACATAGGAGATGGTAGTATGTCGAGGCTGACTTTGGTAAATTAGAATTTATCATCTTGTGATAAGGCCGAGGTGATAAAGTTACTTCGATCGTACATCGATTGCTTTGCGTGGAAGTATAGTGCAATGTACAGACTTAGCCGCAAGCTCGTAGATCATCGGTTTCCTATCAAACCCAGGTTTAGGCCTTATAAATAGCCTCCTCATCGCTTTAATTCGGTCGTATATGACCGAGTTAAAGAAGAGATAGAGTGATTACTTAAGGCTAAGTTTATTAGGCCATGCAGGTATGTTGAATGGGTTGCTAACATTGTGTCTATTGAAAAGAAAGGGAGTGGCAAGATTCGTGTGTGTATTGATTTCAGGGACATGAACAAGGCCACTCCGAAAGACGAGTACTCCATGCTGATAGCCGACATGTTGATCAACGATGCTTCAAGAAACAAGGTATTAAGTTTTCTTGATGGTAATGTTGGTTACAATCAAATTTTCATGGTCGAAGAAGATGTTTACAAAACAGCCTTTAGATGTCATGGTATTGTTGGCTTGTTTGAGTGGGTTGTGATGACTTTTGGTTTGAAGAATGCAGACGCTGCGTATCAACGTGCTACGAACTTGATCTTTCA
>JAAALK010001717.1:0-64777 GCA_019279435.1 Zizania palustris | reverse complement strand
AATTTATTATCCTTTCGGAGGCTTAGAACAGTTCACTTCGCAAACACTTCGTTCGTTAGTTTCTAATCTCCAGAAACCTGTTAGCGTAATCTTTTACGCCAACAGTTGGCGCCGTCCGTGGGGAACTTAGTCCAAGAAACTTCGTTCTCTACCAACTTCTTACATCATGCCTCCTAAGCGGAGCGCAACTCGTAACCCTGTTCGGAGGTCCCCTCGGACCTCCGGAGGGGCACCTTCTAACACTGTTGAGGTCGGAGGACCTTCGACGTTTCCTCCACCTCAAACTCCGGAAGGAGTTCTCATTCCTCTAGTATACGGAGTTCCTCCACCAACTCCATCTATACTTCGACCCGCCCGGAGTTCCTCTTCCACCTCAAGTTCCACTCCGAACTGATCCTCTCAGTTCTCAAGACCCGGAAGATCCTTCCGGAGGAGATGAAGACAATCTTGGTGATATGGCCGCTCAAATGGCCAGTCTCCAAGCCGAAGTAGCGAGATGGCAGAAAGAAGCTGCAAATAGGCTTCGCTCTCAAGCCATCCCGGCTATTCCTGAAGTGCCTGAAGACGATGAACCCATCTATCCCGAAGCCCCGGAGAACGCCTCCTTTGATACTGAATCTCCGCTGCATCCTGAACTACAAAAGGTTCGCTTCGATCCGAAGTTTAAGACTTCGAAGCTTTGCAAGTATGCCGGAGATGAGGACCCTAGAGAATTTGTCCGTTCCTATGGTCTAGCAATTGAAGCTAGTGGAGGAGTTCGAGACACCATGGCAAAATGCTTCCCTTTAGCTCTTCAAGTAGTGGCATTAAGGTGGTTCTGGTCTTTGAAACCAGGATCAATTAATTCATCGGGTCAGCTGAAGAAAAAGTTCGTAAGCAATTTTCAAGGCACCTTCGTGCCTCCAATGTCGACGGGAAGTCTTTTCCAGGTGAAGCAACTCCCTGGAGAGACATTGAGGCAATATTTCAAGCGCTTCGCTCATACGAAGTCGCAGATCCGAGGGTTGACTACATCTTCGGTAGTTGACGCAGCTCGGGAAGGTGTCATTTATCAAGGCCTCCTTGATAAGCTTCACCGGAAAAGCATATCTTCTGTTTCTCAGTTGATTTCATACTTTGAAGAATATGTGAGGTCGGAAGAAGGTTGGCTTCGAAGAACTGCAGCTACTCCGTCCATACTGCAGGAAGTAAAAGTGGAAGTAAAAACTTCGGCACAGCCGCGGGAACCGGTCTTCGAAGTTCAGCATGATAGGAGAAGGGGGCAAAAGCATCCCCATTCTGAAGTCCTGAACATTGCACCCCCGCAAAAGTTCACCCAGAGAGCTCCACAACCTTCGGGAAACAAGGTCAGCGGCTGGAGGCCGCCAGGGAAAATGGCTGGCAAAGGCCAGACCCTTTTCTGCTATATTCATGGTGAAAACCGAAGCCACGCAACTGATACTTGCAAGGCTATACTTACTCTGAGAGGAGAGTATCTAGAAAGAACTTCGGGTCGAGGTACTACTGACCGAGTTCTAGCTAAAGTGTGCCTGAAGCCTTTCCAGGCTGTGGCGCGGATAGAAAACTTTGAAGCTACAAGATGCCCTCCGGTGGCCAATGTTATGCCACCTCCGAAGCAAGAAGAAGGTCAAGACCGAGGAAAAAGAGTAGTCCTCCCCATCTCCGGAGGAGGCACCCTCGGAAGCATGTCAAAAAGGCAGAGAAGAGAGTATGTCAGAGAAGTGGGCCACATTGGAACTTCATCATCTGCAGCTGCTATGCCGGAATGGTCCCATGTACCAATATCTTTTTCTCCAGAGGATGCAGCTAGCATTAAATTCCCACATGCAGACCCACTCGTCATTACTGCTGACATTGCAGGAACTGAGGTTCGAAGGGTGTTAATTGACGGGGGCAGTTCAGCGGATATTATTTTTATTCAAGCCTTCGATCAATTGTGCATCTCCAGAAAGCACCTTCTTCCAGCGGCTCGTCCTTTGCAAGGCTTCGCAGGACCTCCGCTTAATGCACTCGGCCAGATAGGCCTAAAAGTTACCTTCGGAGAAGGATTGTTAGCCAGGACAGAGGAAGTAATCTTCGATGTTGTAGATGCTCCATATGCCTACAATGTCATCTTCGGGAGAGTCATGTTAAACAAGTTCGGAGCTGTGGCACATCACAATTACTTGTGCATGAAGATGCCCACGCAAGCAGGAGTGCTTAATGTCTTCGGAGATCAAGCTACCGCCCGAAGAGCGGAATATGGCCATGGCCCCCCTCTTGATCCAAGACAAGTGTAATGTGCAAGATAATCAAGAAAATTTTTCAGCTCCTTCTGAATCTTCAAAGAAATCCTTCCCAAGACCAAGTCCTGAAGGAGAGATCGCAACGAAGATTATTGTTAAAGATGGTAAAGAATATGCATTTCAATTTGGTAAAGATTTACCGCCAGAAGTTGCAACCTCCTTGGAAAAAGTGGTAAAAGAAAATTTAGATGTCTTCGCTTGGTCTGACGAAGACATCACTGGAGTTGATCGAGATATCATTGAACATAGTTTGCTTGTAAACCCGAAGGCCCGGCCTGTTCGGCAAGGACTCCGAAAAATGTCTGCAGAAAGAGCTGTTCTAGCGAAGGACGAAGTTGAAAAATTGTTGAAGGCTGGGATTATCAGAGAAGTGGCTCACACAGAATGGTTAGCCAACCCAGTCTTCGTCAAAAAGAAATCCTCCGGGAAGTGGCGCATGTGCATTAATTTCACATCCTTGAATAAAGCATGCCCTCGTGACCCTTACCCCATGCCTCGAATTGATCAATTGGTCGACTCCACCGCAGGTTCGGAGTTATTAAGCTTACTTCACGCGTATTCTGGTTATCATCAAATATGGTTGAAGCGCGAAGATGAGATCAAGACAAGCTTCGTAACTCCCTCGAGAGTCTTTTGTTATGTAAGAATGCCTTTTGCCTTAAGAAATGCTGGGGCTACTTTTTCGAGGTTAGTTGCTAAGGCTCTAGGTCATCAATTAGGTCGCAATGTGGAGGCCTATATGGATGATATTGTAATAAAGAGTGCTTTAAAGCACCAACATAGCCTAGACTTAGCAGAAACATTTAATAGCCTTCGGGCATGTGGGATCCGTCTTAACCCCGAAAAATGTATCTTCGGGGCTAAGGCTGGGAAGTTGTTAGGTTGTTTAGTTTCAAGAAGGGGGATTGAAGCTAGCCCTACTCAAATAACTGCGCTACAAAAGATGGCTCCTCCGGAAAATTTAAAGCAAGTGCAAAAGCTGACTGGACGTCTGGCAGCACTTAGCAGGTTTTTAGCAAGGTCTGCGGAGAGAAGCTTGCCTATATTTAAAGCATTGAAAATGTCCGAAGATTTTGCATGGACACCGGAGTGTCAGAAAAGCTTCAAAGATATTAAATAGTATCTCAGTAATCTCGCTACACTCACGGTGCCTACTACGGACGAAACCCTACTCCTTTACCTTGCAGCTACAGGTTCTGCTGTCAGTGCAGTCCTTGTCAGAGAAATGGATTTCAATGGGAAGTTGGTGCAAAATCCTGTTTATTTTGTGTCCGAAGCATTATCAGGAGCGAAAAAAAGGTATTCCGAACTCGAAAAGTTCGTTTATGCTCTGATAATGGCTTCGAGGAAATTAAGACATTTTTTTGGCTCACAATGTAATTATACCAACTTCGTATCCGTTGGGAGATATGCTCCGAAGTAAAGACTCCACTGGAAGAATTGGAAAGTGGGCAGTCGAACTAGCACCCTTCGGCATATCTTTTCTGGCAAGGACAACAATCAAATCGCAAGTCTTAGCAGATTTTGTAGCAGAATGGACTCCACGTGCAACTTTGGTTCCGGAGAAGTCAAGTGACGGAGTTTGGACTGTTTATTCCGATGGGGCTTTCCAAGCATCCGGAGCAGGCGTTGGAGCAATATGATTTTGCCTTCAGGGCAAAGAGCAATGTACTCCGCAAGACTCAACTTTAAGTCTACCAATAATGTAGAGGAGTATGAAGGGATTTTACTGGGACTCCGAAAAGCACGTGCTCTAGGGGCTACAAGAGTTGTTATAAAGACAGATTCTCAAATAGTAGCAGGGCACGTAGATAAAAGTTTTCAAGTTCGACATCCACAGCTTGCAAAGTACTTAGAAGAAATCCGTAAGATCGAAGCACACTTCAAGGGTATTTCCATTTGGAGTATACCAAGAGCAGAAAATGTGCAAGTGGACATCTTAGCAAAAGCTGCAGCCCGAGCTGTGGATATACCAGAAGAAGCTTTCTATGAGGAGCTCAGTACACCTTCGGTGCTACAAATTCCCTCTGCCGAGATTCTTTGCATTCCTAGTGCAGATTGGAAAAATTCAATCATGGAACTTTTACAAGGAGGGACAAATTTGCCTGAAGAGCCACAGCTTTCAAGATTGAAACTCAGGGCAAGAAATTATCAAAAATCAACGGTATTTTATACAAGGCCGGAGTATGTTCCCCTCTACTCCGATGTATATCTCAAGCCGAAGGTCAAGAAATTCTTCGAGAAATCCATGAAGGACTTTGCGGTAGCCATTTAGCCCCTCGAGCATTGGCAGGAAAAACACTTCGCCAGGGGCTTTATTGGCCTACAATAACAGCTGATGCGGAGAGCTTGGCCCGCACTTGTCAAGGATGTCAGTGGATGGGTCGACGGAGCCATCGCCCACCAACAGCTCATCAAGTTATTGCTCTGGTATGGCCTATGGCCAGATTGGGTATGGATTTAATTGGTCCCTTTCCAGTAGCTAAGGGAAATCTAAAGTTCATAGTGGTAGCTATTGAATATTTTTCTAAGTGGGTAGAAGCAGAGCCCTTAACAGCTATCACTTCGAACAATGTACAGAAATTCTTTTGGAAAAATATCATTTGCCGGTTCGGAGTGCCTAGACAACTCACAGTTGATAATGGAACACAGTTCGATGCAGAACCTTTCAGGAAGTTTTGCGAAGATCTAGGCATCCAGTTATGTTTCGCTGCAGTGAGGCATCCTCAGTCTAATGGAGCTGTAGAAAGAGCCAATGGATATATTTTATCAAGGCTAAATCGAAGGATAGTAGGATTAGCAAAAGGACTGTGGACCGAAGAACTTCCGAAGATTTTGTGGTCCATTCGAACTACGCAAACAAGGTCCATAGGTTTTACTCCATTCAGATTACTATTCGGAGATGAAGCTATGACTCCAACGGAGCTCAAAGGAGGATCACTTCGCAGCATCGAACCGGAGATTGAAGAAGAAATACAAGCTTCACTAGATTTATCAGAAGAAACAAGACTTCGAGCTGTGGCCAATTTAGCAAAGTATCACCAGCAGACGAAGGCTTGGTTTGACCCGAAGGTTAAGATCAATGAGCTTAGACCGGGTCATCTTGTTCCGCGAAGCATTATAGCGCCGGGGAAATTAGGAAATAAATGGGAAGGTCCATACTTAATTGTTCGTTCAGGATGCCCTGGCTCTTTTAAATTAGCTAATTTAGAAGGTGAAGAATTAGCACATACTTGGCATGCGGAGCACCTAAAGCGATACTTCGCATAAGGGCTCCTTGTAAACCACTTGTAATCATCTTCTGAATTAATAAAGCATATGGTTCAGATAGTGCCTTCCCCTCATAAACCTCCAGCTTCCGAGTGGACGCACTGGAACCGCGAGGTTGACCGAGAGGGAAGTGGCATAAAGCTGAATCATATTTTAGGACTTCGAATCATTGGTTCGAAGTTTCTGACGTGGGGGCTGACATAATCCGGAGTCCAAGCCACCGACTTGTCGGCATCCGTAAAAGAGCCCAAAACCACATCATACGGAGTCCAAGCCATCGGCTGGTAGACATCCGTAAAAGAGTCGAAGGTGACCAAAATATGCGAAGCCCAAGCCACTGGCTTGTAGGTATCCGTAAAAAGAGTCGAAGGCGACCAAAATATGCGGAGCCCAAGCCACTGGCTTGTAGGTATCTGTAAAAAGAGTCGAAGGCGACCAAAATATGCGGAGCCCAAGTCATTGGCTTGTAGGTATCCGTAAAAAGAGTCCAAAGAGACCACTGCGAACTCCGAACCATTGGTTTGACAGAATTTGCAAAAAAGAGCCGAAGGTGGCCAAAACAAAACAGAGTTTGAGCCATGAGCTTCGAATGTCTGTTAAGATAGTCCAAAGTGACAAATTATCTAAGACACTAAAGTGTCCTGAAAGTTATCTCAAGTGATTTCTTTCAAAAAACAAAGGGTACTAAGTTGCCATTCTTCAGACTGCAAATAGTCGAAGACATTTTACAAGATTTTAAAAGATCTTCAAATTACAGAGGGGCTCCGAACCCCAAAAAATTGTACTCCGAAGTTTTTCTTTGCGCATAACCATCTTTGAATACAGTTCGAAGTTGCTTATACCCAAAGAGGGGCTAGTAAATAGGGAGACAATTTTAATCGATATTTATTATTCAAACGAATATGATTACAGTTTACATCATGAAAAATTGGTATCTATACCAAGAAGGAATCGAAGACCTCTTCGATCTCTAGAGCTAGGGTTGGAACGACTAGTTCCAGTGCTGGGAGTTCTAACAACTTTACGTTTAACTCTCTTGCCTCCCTTCGAAGCTCTAAAGTCCTTCTGTTCTTGCTGAAGTTTGGCCCAAGTTCGAAGCCGTTCGGGGCTCTTTTCCCAGCTTCCAAGTTCTTCAGGCTTTTTACTTCGAGTTTCATTTTCGTCTTCGGACCATATAACGTCTTCAGAAGACGAAGTTTCCAAGTTAACCTCTTTTTCTTCTATTGTAATATAAGATAGTATATCTTTGCTTACTTCGGGCGTAATTGCACCGGAGCTATCTCGAGGAACTAAAAATCGAGGGCGCTTGTAAACTTTTAAAATATTGAAGGTAGCCCACAATGAGCGAAGTTCGTCGTTAATGTCTAACATTTCGACATCTTCCATATGAGGCAAAGCCTAAAAACATGATAAACAAATTTTCATTGATAAATGTACATAAGCGCAAAGCTTTACATAGTCAAAGATCCTAAGATATATCTAAACCTGCGGGGCGGAATGATTTCCAGCATTCCCCATACTCTGTTAAATCTTTCCCAACTCTCGACCAACTTGATTCTCCATTCTTTTTCGGTCGGAGTTGGAGCGCCCAAAATCTTCTCCGAAGCCCGTATGATTTGCTCCGAAGTTATAGGGACTGAAGAAGCTAAAAAAAGAGTTAAGTTAGTTAATTCTTCAAATAAATATACATGGAGTATGTTGTTTTCGAAGTTTCCTGCAGGGCTCGAAGTCGAAGTAATTTTTCGGAGACCGCCTTCCGAATCCTCTTCGGAGATGATAGGTCGGTTGGCCATCAAGGGAGAAATTTGGAGCCCGAGGAATTCTTCGGCTAAGTCTCACATGCTCAACCGATGGCTAATCTTTTGAAGCAAGCTGAGGCGAGCTTCGAGCTGACCGAGGTCTGGATGCACAAGGGCTTCCTTTCGGAAGTTGATGTCTTTCAGAGGTCCAGCTAGACGGTTGCTCGCCCCAACTTCGGCATAAAGCCATTTTATGATCCAGTCGGTATGCCATCTAGCATTGATGGCCTTAGCAGGAAACCAAAGGGCGTACTCATCCCGAAGCCTGAAGTTAATACTTCCGAAGGCTACTACGAAGGTCTTTGGCTGGCATGAAGCTCTGTGATACGCAGCGAAGATTTCTGCCCTCCCCTCACAACCTTCGGCTCTCAATGCCCATTCAAAGATGGCTAAACGAGCTACTGCATTCGGAGAAAGTTGGGGGAGAGTAACATGGAACAGATCCAATACCTCAGCCAAGAAATCCACTGCCGGAAGACCTAAGCCAGCTTCGAAGAAGGCTTCGAAGACGACCACTTCTCCGGGTCTTGGTGACGGGATAACTTCCTTCCCAGGTTTGCGAATCATAACTCCCGAGCTAATTTTGCCCTCTACTGCGGCCGCCAGTGATTCTCTTTTGCAGGTTGAAGGCCCCAGTTGGAAGGATTGATCCATGTATTTTGCCGATGCTGGGAAGAGGCCTTGATCACCAACACTTTGGGGATTTCCTCCTCCCGCCGCCATGGTTGTTGCTGCGGGGGTTGGAGCTCCCGAACCTTTGGTTTTCGCCATTGACGCTATTGAGTTGCTTTAGAAGAAGAATGGAGGCTAGGGCTCAAAGGGTGGCTTGTTTGCAAGAAAGCGGTGGAAAGGTACTCAGGAAAGTTCTAGGCCCTCTATTTATAGCCTAGACTTTACATTTTTTACCGTTTGTCCATGTCGTTTCGCATTCTTGCCCGTTACTTTTTTCCGAAATTAACGCACTGCGTAACTTCCGTTAGAAGAAAGAAGCCAACGACTATTTCTTCTAAGTCTAAAAAGGCTTTCGGGCTTCCTGAGTTAGTTCTAAGATGGTTCGAAAGTAATTGCCTTAAAACTGATTCGAAGTTTTATATCTCCATACATTTCGGAGATAAATTATAAATCTAATAACCCCTACGCATGGTTATTTTTCTTTTGTATACTACTCTCCTAACATTACAGGTTTAACAGAGAAGCGTATTCGTGGGGCTACTGTTGGGGGAAAATATTCCATCCTCAGGGTTATTGCAGTAACAACACAAAGGCAGATAATGGATTCGAAGGTTTCCAACATGCATCTTCGGAGATGCCTTGAGTCAAGCTCGAAGTATGAAGATAGACCTTAGTTCGGAGTATATCTTCGAACATAGACTCTTTTGAGATCTTTTCTGCCAGCTAAGATGGAAGGCTTATCTTCTTTCTCATTAGATTAGTCTTTTACCATTTTTGCCCTATTAAGGGTGCCGAATAGTTTCCACTATGTCGGTTGTAACAGAGGGGTAAAAGGGTCTTTTCCTTAATGTTTGGGCCTATAAATACCCCCTGTTTCACCCTGTAATAGGGACCGAATACAAGTTATTCAATACACACATTCGAACTATTCTAAGTTATTATCCTTTCGGAGGCTTAGAACAGTTCACTTCGCAAACACTTCGTTCGTTAGTTTCTAATCTTTAGAAACCTGTTAGCGTAATCTTTTACGCCAACAGCGATGTTATTAGTGGTTCTGAAGTTGAGCCTCGCAGAATAAATGGCCTTTTGCCCTGATGGTGATATGATGACGGCTCCTGCTCCGGCACCGGATGCTTGATAAGCTCCGTCAGAAAATATTGTCCAAAAGCCTTCGGAGGGTTCTTCCGGGGCCCAAATAGCAGATGGAGTCCACTCTGCTACGAAATCGGCTATAATTTGAGATTTAATAGCTGTTCTCGCCGTGAAGGAGATTCCGAAGGGTGCCAGCTCGACCGCCCATTTTCCAATCCTGCCCGTAGAATCTTTGTTTCGGAGCATATCCCCAAGAGGATACGATGTAGGGACAATCAGGTTATGCGCCAAGAAATAATGCCTTAGCTTTCGCGAGGCCATTACTAGGGCATAAGCAAACTTCTCGAGTTTGGAGTATCCGACTTTAGCTCCGGATAATGCTTCTGACACAAAATAAACCGGGTTCTGGACTAGCTTTTCTTTGAGCTCAACTTCCCGGACCAATACTGCGCTCACCACTGAACTTGTTGCTGCAAGATAAAGGAGCAATGTTTCTTCTGGAAGTGGAACGGTTAAAATTGATAATCTTCCAAGGTATGCCTTTATATCATCGAAGCTCTTCTGACACTCCGGTGTCCACTGAAAGCTTTCGGACCCCTTTAGTGCTTTAAAAATTGGGAGGCTCCGCTCTGCTGACCTGGCCAGGAACCTGCTAAGAGCTGCGAGTCTTCCTGCTAGCTTCTGCACTTGCTTCAAATTCTCTGGTGGAGCCATCCTTTGTAGTGCACTTATCTGTGTTGGGCTAGCTTCGATGCCCCTGCTCGAAACTAAGTACCCTAGCAGTTTTCCTGCTTGTGCTCCGAATATACATTTTTCTGGATTGAGGCGTACTCCACATGCTCGGAGGCTCTCAAATGTTTCAGCTAGATCTAGGCTATGCTGGTGCTTTTGAGCACTTTTTATTACAATATCATCCATATAGGCCTCGACATTTCTGCCTATCTGATCACCTAGAGCTTTAGCTATTAAACGAGAAAAGGTGGCTCTGGCATTCCGCAGCCCAAAATGCATTCTTACATAACAAAATACTCCGGAAGGAGTTATAAAGCTTGTCTTGGCTTCGTCTTCGCGTTTCAGCCATACTTGATGATATCCGGAGTAAGCGTCAAGGAAACTTAGCAATTCGGAGCCGGCTGTGGAATCTACCAGATGATCTATTCGGGGCATCGGGTAGGGGTCTCGCGGGCATGCTTTATTTAATGAAGTGAAGTCAATACACATGCGCCATTTGTTCGAGTCCTTCTTCCTTACAAAAACAGGGTTAGCCAACCACTCGGTATGGGCTACCTCCCTGATGATGCCAGCTCTTAATAATTTTTCTACTTTGGTTTTGGCGAGGCTTGCTCTTTCTGCTGACAGCTTGCGGAGCCCCTGGCGTACTGGCCTGGCCTTCGGGTTGACGAGCGGACTATGCTCAATGATGCTTCGATCGACCCCAGTGATGTCTTTGTCGGTCCAAGCAAAGACGTCCAGATTTTGCCCGACGACTTCTTCTAACGAAGTAGCTATCTCCGGGGATAGCCCTCTGCCGAACTGCACTGGATACTCTTTGCCATCTTTTGAAATTATTCTTGTTTCGACATCACCCTCTGGGCTTGGCTTGAGCGAGGATCCCTTCGAAGGGTTCGAGGCCTCCGGCACTTCTTCGATGCTTTCCGCCACATTATGCACTTGCCGGGGATCCAACGGCTGCCCATGGCCATACTCCATCCTCCGGGCTACAGCTTGGTCTTCTGAAATAGTAAGCACTCCACCTTGCGTGGGCATTTTGAGACAAAGGTAATTATGGTGCGCTATAGCTCCGAACTGGTTCAACATCCCTTGGCCGAAGATTGCATTGTAAGCATATGGAGCGTCGACAACGTCGAAGATCACCTCTTCTATCCTGGCTAGAGGCCCCTCTCCGAAGGCAACCTCGAGGCCTATCTGGCCGAGGGCATCGAGAGGCGGTCCTGAGAACCCTTGAAGCGGCCGAGCTGCTGGGAGTAGATGCTTCCGAGGTATGCACATTTGATCGAAGGCCTGGACAAAGAGTATGTCTGCGGAGCTCCCACCATCTACTAGGATCCTTCGGACCTCCACTCCTGCTATATCAGCAGAAATGACCAATGGGTCAGCATGGGGGAACTTCACCCCTGCCGCATCGTTGGCGGTAAATGAGATGGATACGTGGGACCACTCTGGCATCCCTTCGGCGAAACTCGAGGTCCCAATGTGCCCGACTTCGCGGACGTACTCGTGCCGCTGCCTTTTGGACATGCTTCCTAGGGTCCCCCCTCCGGAGATGGGAAGGACCACTCTCTTGCCGCGGTCCTGCGGGTCTTCCTGCTTTGGTGGTGGCATAATGTTGACCACCGGCAGCCGCATGGGGTTTCAAGGGCACCGGTTCGGGCCACAGCTTGTACAGGATCCGACCGTGCCGATGGTGGGGCTCGATCCAAAGCACCCCTCACCGCACTTCGTCCTAGGTATTCACCCCGAAGTGTTAACACCGACTTGCAGTCCTTCGTGTCATGGCTCCTATTATCGCCATGCACGCAGCAGAAAAAACTCTGGCGCCTGCCAGGCGCTCTCTCTTGAGGCTTCGGTGCTCCAACCTTGAAGTTCTGCGCCTGCTGGAATTTGGCAGGTGCCTTCGGGACGGAAGGTGCAATGCTTAGCACCTCCGAACGGAAATGCTTCTTCCCCCGCTTGTACTCGTTGAAGCGGTTGTCTTGTGGAGGCTGTAGGGGAGCGGAGGCTTCGGGCTCCCTTTTGACATCTCGGAGGGTGGGCGATGGTGCTTCAGCTCGCCGAAGACAGCCTTCCTCCACCTTGGCATACTATTCGAAGTATGCCATTAGCTGCGCCACAGACGTCACCGGCTTCCGATGGAGTTTGCTGAGGAGGTCGGGGTTTAGCACCCCTTCGCAGGCAGCATCGACTACCGAAGAGGTAGACAGGCCCTTAATCTGTGATTTGTTGTGCGCGAAGCGCGTGAAGTACTCCCGGAGTGTTTCTCCTACCCGCTGCTTCACCTGGAACAAACTTCCTGTGGACATCGGGGCTACGAAGGTGCCTTGGAAGTTGCTCACAAATTTCTTCTTCAGCTGCTCCCAGGAACTAATCGATCCTGGCTTCAGGGACAAAAACCAGCGAAGTGCCACGCCTTCGAGGGCGAGGGGGAAGCATTTTTTCATAGTACTTCGCACCCCTCCACTCGCTTCTATTGCTAGGGCGTATGAGCGGGCGAACTCTCCGGGGTCCGACCCCCCGGAGTACTTGTGCAATTTCGAGGCCTTGAATCTGGGGTCGAAAGGCACTCTTTGTAAATCCGAATGTAATGGAGACTCGTCATCGAAGGATGCATTCTCGGCCTCCTCCGGGACTTGGATAACTTCTGGGAGATTGTTGGTACCACCGTCTTGAGGCCCTTCTGGGGTTTCGGTGTAAGCTTGAGTGCGGAGGCGATCGGCGGCCTCTTGCCTCCACCTGGCTACTTCCTCCCGAAGCCTGGCTAGTTGCGTAGCCTCGGTTTCAGGAAGGTCTTCGTCTTCGTCGGAGGGCACCTCCGGGTCTCGGGAGCAGACGTAATCGGTCTGAAGCACCGTAGGAGGAGCTCGAGGGACCCGGGGTGCTCGATGCCCAGTAGCCTCGGCGGGGATCGCCGGAGTAGCCGAGGGTCCGGCTCCTGTGGTCCTAGGGGACCTTCGGAGAGGACCCGAAGCCTGACTTCGCTTCGGAGGCATAGCTAGCCACGAAGAGGTCTTGGAGATGGAGGACTTCGAATGACTCGAGAGGTCGAGTGAAGGCCTTCGGGCTGCACTAAGAAGCCCTTAACTGAAGGGTGCGCGGAATCTTGGGACTCCGAGGCTCCCTCCGTAAGTGCTCTTCGAAGTGCAGTCAGCAGCAGAGAACAAGCTTTTAGAACATGGATCCCCACGGACGGCGCCAACTGTTGGCGCAAATGTTACGCCAACACGTTCTCTGAGATCAAGAACGGACAAACAAGGAGTTTGCGTTTTAGGACTACCTCGAGCCTCTGAATTGGATAATAACTCGAGTGGTACGAATGAGTGTAATGAATAACTTGTTCTGTATCACCTTTTACAGGGTACAAAGGGGGGTATTTATAGGTGAAAAGGCATAAGGAAAAGACCTATTTACCCTAGATTACAACCGACATAGTGGAAACTATTCGGTACCATAAACAAGGTTATAAAAGGTAAAATACTACAAGGTAGATGGATAAGCTAGACATCCCATCAATCTTGTCCTTCGGCTTCGGGGCCTCTATCTTCCATTCGGAGGGTTCACCAAAGCTTTGCATTGCTGCACCCTTCGGCGTGGTGACTCACCCTTCGAACCCCTGCTTACTAGCTTCTTAGTATCCTTTAGCCTTTGAAGGATTAATCTTTAAGCCCTGGAAATGGAGTAATTTCCCCCAACACCTTGCGCATGATTATTTTTCTTGCGTATACTGCTTTCCTAACATTACAGATTTAGCAGAGAAGCGTATTCGAGGGGCTACTGTTGGGGGAAAATACTGCACCTTCAGGGTTATTGTTATGACAAGACAAAGACAGGTGATTGAATCAAAGGTTTAGAGCATCTAACTCCGGGAGTACTTTGGATCAAGTTTGAAGGATGAAGGCGAATACTAGTTCGAAGTATATCTTCGAACATAGATTCTTCAGAGAGCTTCTTTGCCAGCTAGGATGGAAGACTTATCTTCTTTCTGATTAAATTAGTCTTTTACCATTTTAACCCTATTAAGGGTACCAAATAGTTTCCACTATGTCGGTTGTAATAGAGGGGTAAAAGGGTCTTTTCCTTAATGTTTGGGCCTATAAATACCCCCGTTTTACCCTGTAAAGGTGATCGAAAGACCAAGTTATTCAATACACATCTTCGAACTATTTTGAGCTATTATCCATTTTGGAGCCTCGAAATAGTTTACTTCACAAACACTTCGTTTGTTAGTTTCTAACTTCTAGAAACCTGTTAGCGTAATCTTTTACGCCAACAATAGGATTGAGCAATGAGGCAGGAGGTAACTGGATATTGCCAAACCTCTGACATGCTTCACACCCTCTATAATACTTGAAATAATCTTTAGTCATAGTCGGCCAATAAAAACTTGCTCGTTTGAGCATCCAACTCATTTTTTGGGCCGACTGATGAGTGCCGCAAAGTCCTTCATGGACTTCTCCTGTGGCCACGTGAGATTGCTCATGGCCTAAACACTTCAATAGCACTCCGTCGAATTTGAACGCTTGTCGCCGAACCTTCTGATCAACCATTTGGCTAGGGTCTCAAATAATGGACGATTGGGACTCTCCAATCGCCCTTAATGCTTCAGAGGGTCTTGCTGGTCCACCTTCCGAAAAAACTTCTAAATTACTGACTTCTGGGTTCCCCCCGAGCCATTCCAGCTCTCGCCGAAGCCTGGCCGGGGTGGCCGTTTTGAGTGTGCTGGGCTGAAGCCCTTCGGAGGGTTCGAACTCCGGGGAGCCCTCTCCGTGTAGGAGGCTTCAGCCTATGGACTTCAGCGTGCCGGCACCTTCGGTCGGTAGAGTACTCCGATCTAGGGGCTTCGGTGTGCGGTGGCCTTCGGCGACCCGAGGGGTTCGACCCGGAGCATGCGCCTGCCCACCGTTACTGGCTTCGGAAGCGAGACCAAGTATCGGCTTCTCCAATACAGAAAATTTTCCTTTCCTGACTTGGTAACCAGATGCTTGCTGAGCCAAATCATTTGCCACAGAACTGGCTTCTCTTGCCACATGAGAGATTTTGAAGTCATCGAAAGTGGCAACTATGTCTAGACATTTATCCAAGTAAATATTCAGCAAGTCGTTAAAACATTGAGCACTCTTAGCTACTTGTTGCACTACTAACAAAGAATCACCGTATGCGTGAACATGCCTAGCACCTACAGATTCTAGTAATTCAAGACCTAGCAATAAAGCCTCGTATTCGGCTTGGTTGTTAGTGGAAGAAAATTCTAGTCGGGCCGAAGTTTCGAAGTGCATCCAATTAGGTGATATGAGAACCACTCCAATGCCTTGGCAACTCTTGCAAGCCGAACCATCAAAATAAAGTTTCCATGGTACTACCTCAACTAAAGCAATAGTATCACTCTAGCTAACATCTATGTGATGATCAACTATGAAGTTGGCCACGACCTGGCCTTTCATCGCTCTCAGGGGTTCATAGGCCAAATCGTATTCAATCAACGTGTAAGCCCATTTTCTGATTCTTCCACTTAGAATCGACTTATGTAACATGTGCTTTATAACATCGGTTTGGCAAATGACAACACATGTAGTGGGGAGAAGATAATGGCGTAACTTAGTGCACGCGTAATAAAGTGACAAACACAATCGCTCCACAAACACGTACCTGGTTTCGGCGCCCAGCGGGGGGCGGTTCAAGAATGTGATGATGTACTCTTTCCCTTCTATCTCCTGGTTTAGCACGGCCCCAATCACGCTATCTTCAGCAGCGACGTATAGCTGAAACGGAATCCCGGCTTTGGGTGCTCTCACCACTGGCAGTGATGACAAGCACTCCTTGATCTTTTCGAAAGCACTTTGTTGGCTTGCCCCCCAAGTGAACTCGACTTCTTTTTTTAGCCGGAGTATGGGGACAAAGGCATCAATCTTGTCGGACAAGTTGGATATGAAGCGACGCAAATAGTTCACCTTGCCTAGAAATTTTTGTACACCCCTTTTGCACGTTGGCGCTGTAATGTTTCTAATCTTCTCAAGACTCTTAGGATCAATCTCCATGCCCCTTTCGTGAATCATGAAACCCAAGAATTTACCCGCCGACACACCAAAAGCACACTTAAGTGGGTTCATTTTCAACCCATACTGTTGCATTCTATCGAAAGAAACCCTCAAATCGGCTAAATGGTTCCCCATAGCGTCCAATTTGACTACGACATCATCGATGTAAACTTCTAACATAACTCCTAACAAGTCATGAAAGATCAAGTTCATAGCGCGCTGATACGTGGTCCCAGCATTTTTCAAACCAAAAGTCATGACAACACACTCGAATAAACCGACAAAACCAGGGCATCGAAAGGCAATCTTGTAGACGTCCTCTTCGGCCATAAAGATTTGATCATAACCAGCATTGCCATCAAGAAAACTTAGTACCTTGTGTCCTGAAGCATCGTTGATCAGCATGTCGGCTATAGGCATTGGATACTTGTCCTTTGAAGTGGCTCTGTTCAGATCCCTGAAATCAATGCATACTCGTATATTTCCGCTCCCTTTCTTCTCTACAGGAACAATGTTAGCAACCCATTCCGCATACCTGCACGGCCTAATAAATTCAGCCTTGAGTAGTCGCTCCACTTCTTCTTTAACTCGATCATAGACGGCCGAATTAAAGTGGCGGGGAGGCTGCTTATAAGGCCTAAATCCAGACTTGATGGGCAGTCGATGCTCAACGAGCTCGCGACTCAGCCCCGGCATCTCGCTATACTCCCATGCGAAACAATCGACATACGACCGAAGTAACTTTATTACTTCAGCCTTTTCATCGGGCTGTATATTTTGGTTTACAAAAGTCGGCCTTGGGATGCTGCCATTACCTATGTCAACTTCTTCCAAGGGGTCGGCCGACGCAAAACCCTATCCTAATTTCTCTACTTCGCTAAAGTCCCCGGTGGTTTTGGCAATACCGTCTTTACTAGACCGATATTGCTCCACACGAGACTTTAGCCAATCTAGATTGTTCTTGCTAGACATGACTATTAATACAAAATAGCCGTGCTACTCCAGCCATCTTTATAGACAAAGGTACAAACCGTCCTCTGGATACACTAACAAAATCGTAATCCGAAAGATCTCTACCTGATAGACACTCTACTTTGTTTTGGACGGCGTCAAACGATACATCGGCCAATGCTACTTGGGCCGAAGTATCCGCGGGGATGACCTCCACCTCATCGCCATCCCACTGTATCAAGCACTGGTGTAGAGTAGAAGGGATGCAACAGTTCGCGTGAATCCAATCGCGTCCGAGTAGCACGCTATAGTTACCTTGTACGTCGACGACGAAAAATGCTGTTGGCAATGTCTTGTTGCCCACCATCAATTCCATCGAGAGTACTCCCTTGGCCTCGGATCTCTCGCTGTTGAAGCCGTTGAGCATCAAGTTGGTCTTCTTCAGGTCATCTTCATCCCTGCCAATCTTCTTCAACAATGAGTAAGGCATTAAGTTGATGGTGGCGCCACCGTCAACAAGCATTCGGGAAATTGGCTTCCCATCGATGTTACCTCTGACATAGAGGGGATTTAGATGGCGAGCCGACTCCTCGGGCTTCTCAAAGATGGCACTGCGCGGGCCGAGGTTCAATTGAGCGACGTCGGCCTCCTCCTGTGGTAAGGCGAACTCGGCATGTAGCGTGATGATGTTGATGTCCATCGCCTAGGGTGCGGGCCCTTTAGAGATGGGTGAGTAATCATCGTCGAGCATGTCTTCGTTGTCATCGCTCGGACTAGGAGCTAGGCTGGTTATCTCAACTGGCTTCTCCCTCCATACTTGTTTTGTAGCTGGCCGAGGGCGGATCTCTTCGAAGATAACGTCGCGCTCGGCCTCAGCTTCCTTCTCGCGCATCTCCTATGCCCGTAGTCGTTGTAAGCGCCTGTTCTGTGATTTGGACATGCCTGGAGGTGTTGTAGGACCGAAAGTAGCGACCAGAGGGGGGGTGAATGGGCGCCTTAAAAATTCTTTCGAATCTATGTCCTGTTCCCAATACCCAACGCACCTCAAAAGACTAAGCAGCAGAAAATAAACAGAAGGCCTAAGTCTAAAGGTATCTAACCTAGAAGCAACTGTTGTCAAACAGAGAACTATCAAAGAAGTGCAACTAGGTAGATAAACAAAGTATAACAGGCCTAAACTTCTCAATGAAAAGATCTAAATATATGTAAGGTGAAATGAGAAGTTACTGTCCAAATTTGTCTCCTGTTCGGAACTTGGCGAAGCCTGCTTCGCCTGTCGAGGTCTGCTTCGGAGAAGATTGTCGAAGACTGCTTCGCTGGTCGAAGCCTGCTTTGGAGGTTGGTGACGAAGCCTGCTTCGGAGGTCAGCTGCGAAGCATGTCGAAGATGCCGAAGGTGTTTTGGTCTAGCCTAGTACGAAGGGGCAGGGAGCGAAGTATGCTTCGAAGTATGTACTTCGAAGGCAAGGCTTCGGACACAGCTTCGAACAGAGAACTTCGAATGCGACACACAGACGGACTACCTTCGAACAAAGAAGCGAAGCCTGTCACACGACAGAGACACCAAATTCGAAGCCTACACTCTATCTTCGAAAGGAGCAAGCTTCGAAAAGAGAAGCGAAGACTAACACGCCACAAAGAAATCAAAACGAAGCATAGCAGAAAGACAAGCTTCGAAGCCAACTTCGAAACCTAACGAAGTGTGGACTTCGAAAAGCTAGGGCCGGAGAACCTTCGCAACGTCGCTCGAAGTATGCGATGCTGTCCGTTCAGAAAATACTTCGGAGCTAGCAACACAGGACACAAAACAAGGTTCGAAGTTTGAACGAAGCCTTCGAAGGTGTTAGATCGAAGCCTGCCTCACGGAGCTGAGGGGCTTCGAACAGAGAGGGGGCTTCGCCAGAAAACAGCCAGAAAAGTTGCTAGAGCCTGTCAACTTCGATCAAAACGCTGCGCAATAGAAGGTAAAAAGCTGACAGTGAGTACTGTAGCTACAGTGCAGCAGTACTACTTGCAACAGCAAGAACTAGTACTCTTCTCGTGAGGAACAAAAGCAAAACAAAGCCTTCACAACCAGGAAGAAAATCGTTGTGACTGAACCGAAGATTTCAAAGCCAATAAATGAAATGCATCACACGAAACAGAAGGAATAGAATCATCTAACTGCAGGGAATAAAATAGATGAACAACAACTCTTTTCCTGGAGGCGCACACATGAACAGGAAGGGAAAGAGAAAAATGCAAGAGACAAAAAGTGACCCAAAGGAGTAGTATTGATTTCAGCCAAAAGGGTGTGCAAACCCTAGGGATTGGGGTCCTATTTATAGGCTCCCAACACTAGGAACATTCCACCTGCCCCTTAGGGTTTTTACAGACGCAATAAAAAAGGAAAAGACTCTACTGCCCTTAGGTATTTTTACAGACACGACTGACTGACTGTGGGCCTAGAGTTACAGATGACTTATTCGGAAGCTCAGCTTTCTTAGCGACTACGGCTTCTCTTCTGGACAGTCGGATACAAGATCAACGGTTATCATTTTTGCGCTGAAACTGACAAAGCCTCCACCGACTTTGCACCAGGTACCCGGATTGGGCCGGCCCGACTCCGCAGCTCTCTCAGCCCGGCAATCGCTCACCGCCCATGTACCTGAGTCAATCCTGGTCAACAGCCCAGTGGGTCTTCTACTGCTTCTGGCCCATGTACCCGGATTGGACCAGCCCGACTTCGCAGCCTCCTCTGCCCGACAGTCGCTCGCTGCCCGTGTACCTGAGTCACATGCGGCCCATGAAACAGCATATCTCTTCCTCTGTCCTCTTTGACTATCGTTGACAATGACTCATCACTTCTAGAGCCATGAGGCCCACGCTATTCAGCATGGCTCCTCAGGTGCCCAAGATGGCTGAGGCTTGGTGTCGGGTGCTACTGTTCGACTTCCATTAATTCTGGCCGATGTGGCACTGCGCCCTTCGGCCTTGTGCACCTTGCGTTCGGAGGGGGCTTCGATGTGAACCCCATCAGATGGACTGGCCTTGTCAGGCCGATCGAGCCAGGCTTCAGCGCAGAGTCCGGCCGAAGCATGGGACTTACCTCCGTCAGACCTCGGTGAAAAAGTCTTCGGGATTAGGACTTCCTGAGACCCCACTCTGATTGTTATGGCTTCGGACTCCTTGACTTCGGCCTCCGCGTGTTCGCACCCTTTGGCTTCGCTCTGCATGGTCCGATTCGGAGGCACTACGGATAGTGTGTGGACGATGCCTCCCTCCGCTGCGTCTGTTTGCCCCTGCCATCCATAATACTCTGAAGGAAAATAAGGCATGGTGTTAGGTTGCGGATGATACCCTGGCCCAGATACGTACGGAGCCCACGGGGTCCCCGCCTAGTCATACGGTGGGGGCATCGGCGGCTCTAGTGGCCTCGCCCACTGTGAGCCGAACCCGTTACCTAGAGGGGGGTTCAGCCAAGTCGAAGGTATCTCGGACCACACCAGCGAAGGGTCCTGCCAGGCCGGAGGTAAGTTCGGCCAGTGTGAGCCGAAGCCTCCCATCGGCGAGGTCCAACACGATGCGGGGTTCGGCCATTCGGGGCCGAATTTGCCGTATAGGGGCCTTGAGCATTGGGGCTCGACGCTGCTATTCGGGGGATTCGGCCATTGTGGCTCGGAACCACCGTGCGGGGCATCAGGCCACCACAGTCCGAAGCCTCCATGTGGAGGGTCCGCCTGCTTTGGTCTGAAGCTACCTTCTGAGGGTCCCAAACCCTTCAGCTGCTTTAGCTTATTAGTGTGTGGACCAGTCTCCTTGGCCCTTGTTCGATGCTTATTCAACAACATGTTATACGTCACCTTTGGCCTCTTGTGAGCCTTAGCCCAAGGTGTATTAATGTTTCGTTTCCACACTCCTACCTCGGGGTTCTTCGGCAAGAGTGTGTGAGTGCGTGGTTCTCTAACAATCACGTCCTTCCCCTTGGCCGACTCGGTCTGTTCTGGACGAATCAACACCTTTTCTCGCTGAGGTCAACGGCGTTGACGGGAAAAGGATCTTTATCCAGCTTCATCTTTGGATTATGGTCTATCTTCAATCGTCCTTCGTCTTTGGCCGATTGTATCTGCCGTCGAAAAACATTGCAATCATTAGTATTATGCGAATGCGAGTCATGCCACTTACAGTATGGATGCTGATGTGGGATTGAGTCCCGATCTTCCGCTAGGTAAAGGATAACTTGGATTGGTGGAGAATCTCGACGTTGGCGATCCAAGGCTTCGGTCCGGCGGATCAAAACCTTGCAATCGTTACACCACTGTCTCCGTTGGTTATCAACCACGCAGGACGCGATTGACCTCGCCACGAAGGCTGATTCCTGCAAGCGAACCCAAGAACATAAGCAAGAACAGGAAGGATACAAGTCGAATGCCAAATCATAGACAAACGATGAAAAGTTGAGGTTTCACAAACGCCTATGCAGCAGCCAATCGGTCCGGTGCAAGGGGCGGGATCTAAACACACAAGTGTAGATGCAAACAAAGCAAAACCTAACCCTAGAGGCGGCTAGCGTGAGTATATAAGGCGTGGGCAGCCTGTGGAAGGCGTACAGACTTGGGCTGTGGGCTAGAAGATGTACAGACTCGGGCTATGGGCCAACACGGCCCAATTCTGTCACACAGGACTATTTTAAACACAGAGGTCGACTCGAGACTCCAAATAATACGAAACCAAAGGCAAACGATCCGTCTTCTCCTCAGCTTTCCAAAATGTACAAGAACGCGCCAATCGGACTTCGTATGAGGAAGTTATGCCCATTTTGGTGCATGGTGGTCGATGTAGTCCGAACCAGCGAATTCTTGACTTCAAATCATCCGTGCGGCTCCGTCTTCAACTCCAACTCTTCTATTCCATCTCCCATGTTCCTAAGCAACAAAATATCACTAGTATTCAGTATCATCCCGTCCAAACAAATATTAACATAGTTGCTAAGGAAAGAATTAACCTCATGGTTCAAGCGACGGGCACGGGCGCGTGTGATTGGTCCTAGTAGTTGAATTGTAGGTGGAGGCTCCATGTGTGTATCATGTGAAGTGATGTCCTCATCAGATGCTTCTTTAACTCATCGGCAGGTGGAATGACTTGACCCTTAGGTAATCTGAGAAGCTGGCTTTTTAAGAGAAAATCAAATATTTTATCACATTTAGTTATATCAAACGAGTACTTGACTTCACAAAGCCGATTCTTTGTGGGAGATGGTCGTAACTCGGAGCAGGTGACAGGTTTATTTTTAGCATTCCAAACCCATTCAGCCGCGTACATGTCGATCGAATCCTCCTCCTCTGACTCCTCCTCATCGGAGCGTTCCATGATGTGGATTTCGGCCCTAGGCTTGCTAAACGTCTTAATAAACTTTTTATCGTTGGCTCGGCCTTCCTGGACCAGAGCCTGCTGTAAAACATGGCTAACTTCTAAAAAGTTTTGGTTATCTAACCTCTTTTAATTTCAGAATGCAACCCGTTAAAAGCTAATTCCGCCAAGTCCCTTTCTGAAATATTAAGGCTAAAACAACGGTTTCTAGTATCCCTAAAACGCTTTATGTACTCAGAGGTGCTCTCACTAGAATTCTTCTTAACCGATGTCAAATGTGAAAGCCTAAGTTCTGTTTTGCCTGTATAAAAGTAATCATGGATTTTTCGCTCCAAATCGTCCCATGTGTGGATGGAGTTCGGCGGGAGCGCCGAAAACCAAGTGAAAGCGCTGCCGGATAGCGAGAGAGAAAATATTCTAACCTTTAGAGCATATATCCCGCTAACTTCTCCACACTGCGGCATAAATTGACTCACGTGCTCTAGTGTAGTCTTGCTACCCTCGCCATCGAATTTAGTGAATTCAGGGATTCTATATCTACGGGGGTAGGGTACTGTATCAAGGTGGACCCGCTCCTCTATGTCATCTTGGCATGTTGGTTGTGCGCGCCTCTCATGTGGGGGTGCGACACGCAGTGGGATATTGGCGTGTCGGCCATGGGCCTCTTCCCTGCGCGCTATTTGTATGGCGTGTTCGTGTCCAGGTGCCTGCCCATGTGGTGCGGGTAGCATGGGTATCGGCACAGGTGGTGGTGCATGGTACGCACTGTTAGTTTGACCATAGGTGTAATGATTGGTCTCGACCACTAGTGATGAGGCTGGAGACATGATCATGCCTGTGTTGTCGTTAGTCCTACCGTATACGTGGTTTGCCGGTGGTGCACTAGCAATGGAACCGGGGGTACGACCTCAGTAAAGCCGAACCTCCTAAGAGTTTCCTCTACCTGGGAGCTGACTGCTGAATCTAAACAGTTGGCTAGCGAAGTGCTAACAGCTTGATCTACTGATGCAGCTATTTTCTGCTCAATTTCTAAAGAAGATAAATGAGGCGATACAGGTGCTACCTAGACCTGAGAGGGGTCGGGGGTGATGATGTCGCGCTTGATGAAGCCTGCGTGTGTCTTGACGTAACCCCCAAGCATCATGTCCTGGAGTGCCTTTAACTTTGCTTCGATCTCTGCTCGGTCTTCTGCAGGGATATCTTCAAGTGTGGGTGTCAAAATGTTGCGGTTGTCGATATCCGTGCCTCCTATTTTGTCCATCGGTGGTGTAGACGTAGTAGTCGACATAGATGTACCGATGGCCGTTGTAGATGTACTTGTCATATTGGCGTAGCCTTCCCTAGTGGAGTCGCCAAAAAGTGTGTTGACACGGAAACGTGCCCCCGCACTTGGGTCAGTTCGATGATTCAAACGTGCACGGATACTTAGGGACAAGCTTAAGCGTGACGTAGCACCGACGCCGCATTCCGACTACCCTTAGTCATGATAAGTGGGTGGAGTCGCCAGGCAACCAAATTACACAAATAATCCAATTAGCCGAAAGAGATAGATTAAACAAAATAAACCAGCAAACTAGTCGGAGCCCGTCTGGTTCGGAGTCTGGTGCAAAGGGGTCACCAAAGTGTACCTTCGGCGTCTGGTGCGAAGTACTCCGCCGGAGGGTGCTTCGGTGTTCGGACTGGTCCGGCCGAAGATGGACTCCGAATGGATCTGGACGCGATGATCACCTCCGAACATCGGGGTTCGGCGTGAGATCTCAGATACAGCAAACTACGGAATAATGACGCGAGGGCCACGCGTGAGTGCAACTTCGTCTGGTGCGGAGTATGATCGTGGTGAAGCCTATCGTGACGAAGTATGCTGGCGAAGCCTGTTGCCGAAGCATGCAACCCTGCCGAAGGCTGTCCTAGGGACCCCTGAAACCAATCTCTCAGCTCCGAACACCTCCGACAAAGTAGCTCCGGACGTAGGAACCTGCAACAAAGATGATTCGAAGTACCAATTCGGCCTAAGGACTGAATTTCGCTAAGTATTGCACTAGTAGAGAAGGTAGCAATCTGTTACGCAGATTAGCGGATACTTCACATGCGAAGTAACAAGGCGATAGCAATCTATTACGTAGATTAACGGATACTTCACAAGCGAAGTAACAAGGGTTACCACTGTTCCGTAGTGGCCGGCGGAGGGCTTCCAGGCAAACCCACGAAGAGGTAAAGGAAAATAAAGGTAAAGTAAATACGATCAAAACATAGGGCTTTGGTTTGGTTTGAGTTGGGCAGGGTCTCTACGCCGGCCTTGCCTCTCTATTTATAGGAGCTTAATTCCTAATCTAATATGCTATTAATCTGGCCGGATGGAGATAAGAATTGAGCCAGTATCGCATACAACTCCATCTCTGCCGAAGTGGGCTTCGGCCAGGCCCGTCGAGGCCTGCTCCTCGGGCCGAAGCTTTGGCGGCGTGGGCCTCCGAAGGCTTCCTGGTCGAAGCCCATGGGCTGGCTAGAGGCTTTCGGAGCCCATAGCTCAATGGAATTCGGCCCTGTAGGGCTTCGGACAGATCCTGGACATGTGTATTTTTGGCCTAAATCACCAAAACTGGTATTTTGACAATCTAGCCATTATTGCCATTTTTTGCTATCAACAAAGTGGAATAATTCAGATTAGGTCCATGCCATTTTTCACTAAAGTAAGCAACATGTTTACCTTCTTGTATGAGAAATCCTCCTATACCA
Organism: Zizania palustris; assembly: GCA_019279435.1. NCBI lineage: Eukaryota > Viridiplantae > Streptophyta > Magnoliopsida > Poales > Poaceae > Zizania > Zizania palustris. The sequence goes on along the minus strand of JAAALK010001717.1, from coordinate 39,857 downwards.
ATCCCACTAGCATCACATTCAAGCTCAAATGTCTTACCAAAGTCAGGAACTTGTAGTAGAGGGGCATGTGTAAGTTTCTCCTTAAGCATGTTAAAATCTTGTTCTTGTGCTGGCCCATGTGAATGAAGCTCCCTTCTTTGTCAACTCATTGAGTGAGCAGCAATGGTGCTGAAATTCTTCACAAACCGTCGATAAAAACCAGCAAGTCCATGAAAACTTCTCACTTACGTGACGGTTTGAGGCATTGGCCAGCTCTTGATGGCTTCAATTTTTTCTTCATCTACCTCAATACCCTGTGGAGTAACAACATAGCCAAGAAAGAGACTCGATCCGTGCAAAAAGTATACTTTTCAAGATTACCGAACAAGTGTGCATCTCTCAAAGCATTAAAAACAACACACAAATGATTCAGATGTTCATCAATAGACCTACTATATATCAAGATATCATCAAAGTAAACCACCACAAATTTGCCAATAAATACTCTCAATACATCATTCATTAAACGCATGAAAGTGCTAAGGGCATTAGTTATCCCAAAAGGCATGACTAACCACTCATATAAACCAAAGTTAGTTTTGAAAGTTGTTTTCCATTAATCTCCTAATTTCACTTTAATTTGGTGGTATCCACTACGCAAGTCAATCTTTGAGAAAATGATAGACCCACTCAATTCATCAAGCATATCATCTAACATGGGAATAGGATGATGATACCTTATTGTAATATTATTAATGGCTCTACAATCAACACACATACGCCAACTACCATCTTTCTTAGGGACTAAAAGAACAGGCACACACATGGGCTAAGGCTCTCTTGTACGTACCCACGGTCCAGAAGTTCTTGGACTTGTCACTGAATTTCATTAGTCTCCTCCGAATTTGTTCTATATGCAGCACGGTTTGGCAATGTCGCTCTTGGAAACAAGTCAATTTGATGCTCAATACCTCGAATAGGTGGCAGCCCCGGAGGCATCTCTGCTGGAAACACATCCTTATACTCCTACAAAAGGTTAGTGACAGTAGGAGGTAATGAGGTGGAAGAATCCTCAAATGAAAACAAGACTTCTTTACATATCAATGCATAATAACAAGGAGAATCAAACTCATTAACATCAACCAAATCAGATTTAGTAGCAAGCATAACACCCCCTTCAATTTAATTCCGTGTGACATAGAGCTATTGTATTTCTTATCTTTCTTAGGTGGAAAAATAGTGTTAGCTACTTACTGATTTTCAGATTGTGGTGCAATCTCCTTGCTATTCTCAATACTATCTTTCTCACATTGCATAATTTCAATGGGATTCATAGGAAGCAAAGTAATTTTCTTTCCCTTGTGCATAAGTGTATATTTATTACTCCTACCATGATGTGTAGCATCCATATAAAATTCCCATGGCCTACCCAATAAAAGTGAACATGCTTGCATGGGTACAACATCAAAATCAGCAAAGTCATGGAACGTACACTGAAAAAGTGCACTCTCGCAGAGTGTGTTACCTTGACCTTGCCACTATTGTTGAACCACTGAATGTAGTATGGATGAGGATGTGGACGTGTGGTCAATCCAAGCTTATTAACCAGCTCCATGCTCACCAAATTGTTGCAGCTCCCTCCATCAATTATGACACGAACACAATGATCATTGACAATGAGAAACATTTGAAATAAGTTATGTCGCTGCAGTGTGTTCTTTTGCTCCACTTGAGTGTTTAAAACACGTTGTACAATCAACGCTTGATACTTCTCAATGGCGGCGGTACCTAAAATCTCCTCGCTGTCACTTTTAGTCTCCTCATCGTCACCTGCATTGTTAGTACCACCATCATCAATATCACTAGCACTAACATACCCACCATCCTCAGTAGCAATGAATGTCTATCTCTGGCTTGGGAAATCTCTCATGAAATGGCCTTTCCCTTTGCAATTGTCCTCTCCAATCTGTTTCATTCACCTGGTTACTCTTAACTATGTTTGCATTGAGTTCTTGCAGCAAGTTTTCAAGTTTGAACTTGGACACACATTCATCTCCATCGCCTTGGTGTGATCCTGCCATGGTTACTGGAAACATAAAACACAAACAAGCTCACAAGTGTGTTAGTTTCCTATGAACTACTAGGATGTGGAGTCGATCACACTTAAGTGTTTCACCAAGTTCTTGCAGGGTTCTTACCAATCGTAGCAGGTGGCACAACCGGTTGGCTTGGTGATGATACCGTTGAAGTCGTGAGTATAGCGATTGCAAAAGTTATGGCCGTTTACCGAGGCAAGGTCGAACTGACCCCGAACCGACTACGACTAGGGTTTAGGGTTGGATTCGGATATCCCGAGATTAAACAAGGTTATGGATTTCACTCATGGTCAATAACACAAATCTAAACCAGCAACCCAACATCGACCATGGATCAAAACCCAGCAATACGACACCGTGACGAAATTGCAAAGGCTCAAAACAGTAGGATGATAAGGATAACTTGCCCTAGACGTCTACGACTCTTTTTTGCGGCTTTTTCTGGAGTTCTAGGAGAAGGCGAAGAACAATCTAAGGCATAAAGTGATACCTTACGGGTAACTTGGGCTCTGATACCACTTGATGCACACGGGTGCCCGATCTTCCGTCAGAGGGGGTAAACTTGATTGGTGGAGGACTCGACGTTGATGATCCGGCTTCCGATCACCACGGATCTGAACCCCGCAATCGCTACACCATGTCTCCATTGGTTATCAACCACACACAAACGCAGTTGACCTCGCTAAGAAGGCTTATCCCTGCATGCGAATCGAGAACACAAGCAAGAACATGGAAACACAATCTCACAAAAAGATGAAAGATTGATTTCTCGAGAGGGGTTCCACAATCTAACAAACGTCAGAGTTCAATCTGCAAGGCAGTTCAAAAGTAAGCAAAACTCAACCCTAATTCATGACGGCTAAAGAGTATTAATACCTAGGGTTTGTCTAAAGTCTTCCCTAATGTTGGGCTTAAGGCCCCAAACAGATACAAGGCCCAAAGTGGCCGAAAATGGTGACGCAGCACCTTATGACTTGTTCGCACGACACATAACGTTTCTTAACTAAACAGGACTTGGAACAAGATTCATTGGAAATATATTTTCATTATCTTTTCAACGCCTTAAAAACGCCTCAATCCGCCATCGTACGAGAAAGTTATGCCCGTTTTAATGAAGAGTGTTCTGCTGAAACCGAAGTGAAATCGGAGTTTGAAGTGGAATCCGAATTGGATTGTTGCTCCACCTCTCCCTCTTGTGTTTGATCCAGAAGTGCTTCTCCCAAGTTCCTTAGAGTCAAAATATCACCCATAAGTGGCATCCCATCCATATTCATATCATTATGTAAAGTAAGAAATGAACGCACCTCATAATTAAGCTTGCGGGCACGAGAGCGAGTGATTGGTCCAGGAATGATAGAGTGTTGGATGTCTTTATCATTGTTATTGATGTCCTCATCAATCTCCAATGAGCGAGCTTCCTCCATGCTTGCTGGGTCGTCTATGCTCCATCGGCCTAGACAGCCGGTAGTGGCAGCTATGAGATGGCGACAGTGGTTGTCGAGAGAGTGGTGGCTCTGATATTTGTGCCGCAGTGGCCTGGGTCATAGCCCGGGCGCTCTAGAGCTCAAGCATGTCATGGGGCATCACCAGGGCTCTCTCGATGGTGATGAGATTGGCAGTAGGCATCCAGTAAATGACATGACCTTCAAAGGCCACAGTGTATGTGGCGGGTCCATCTTGTCATTGGACTCCCGATCATTCTTGGGCCCTAGCACGCCGATCGTGCCTGGCGGAGTTCCGCCTCCGGTGTTATTGGCGATGTGCGCTGGACTCATCACCCTCAGAAGGTTCATCCTCTGATACAGCTCTGGCGATTACCATGACGGCAACCACGGGAGGTGTTCGAGCGGCCAGCAAGGTTGGTTGATGGCATCGGCCGATGGTGATCGTGATGAACCATCGGCGCCAGACGGTGTGCCCTCTAGAGTTAGCAAAGATGATGAAGTCCGTTGGGGCATCGGAAGACCCCGACAGACTATCCTTGGATAGTGTTTTTAGCGGAGCGGTCCATCATGGCACCTGAGTTGTCGGTGAAGCAGGTATCGCCGACTGCGTGGGCAAAGCATTCACCCACAATGGAGCAGTGATGGGAACCAGTTAGTTCATGCAGTCGCTAACGAAAGTCAGGCTTACGGAAGCAAATATGGTGCCCTAAGGAACCTTCGTGTTGAACTTGCATACGACGGACATCGATCCAATCAGCGGGCCACATAACTCCACCCCTACGTGGCGCACCAACTGTCGTTGCATGCAAACGGCAAGCCTACAGGGGGTAGCCATAGGGGAGGAGTCACGACTATGGATTCAATTGTTACACCGATCGAATGGGGCAGGACGCAGACCAAGATAATAAGGGGACATACACAGGAGAGTTTTTAGATAGGATCGGGCCATCCTGAGGATAATAACCCTACTCTTGTGTGTATGGATGAATGGGGGGTGTCTGTATGGATCGATCCCTCAGTGTTGGTCTTAGCTAGTGGTGCTGCTGATTTGGACGAGCGTGCGCGTGTGTTAGGATACTAGGATCTGTCTCTTTAGGGCATCCCCTAATCCTTCTATACGAAAAGGATAGGGGAGTTACAAGAATAATCATGACATTGATAGCCAGCGGAAACAACTACATAACTACCAATATAACTACATCTAAATGGTGTTAATGGCTACCATAGAGACGACAATACTGAGGGTAACCATCGGCATTGATTGGAGATAACCATTGGGCGGATGGCCCCAGTACGACCATTGGCGTCTCACCACTCAGGCGCATTCGCTCCCGAGTGGGATGCCTGGTGGTCGGGAAATCCATTGTGGGCTGGTGTTGATAGCAAAAAATGGCGTTAATGGGCGAGATTGTCAAAATATCAATTTTAGTAATTTGGGCCAAAAATACACATGTCTGAGTTCAGGACGAAGCCTTATAGGGCCGAAGGTCCATTGGGCTGTGGGCTCCGAAAGCCTCTGGCCAGTCAACGGCCTCTGGCCAGTCAACGACCTCTGGCCAGTCAACGGCCTTCGTTCAGGAAGCCTTCAGAGGCCCACACCACCGAAGCTTCGGCCTGAGGAGCAGACCTCGACGGGCCTGGCCGAAGCCCACTTTAGCAAAGATAGTGTTGGATGCAATTCCGGCTAAGTTTTTATCTCTATCCAAGCTGAATTATAGCAGATTAGATTTGAAGTTTGGCCCCTATAAATAAAGAGGCGGGGCCAGCTTAGAGAGCCCCCCAACACAAATCAAACCCAAAGCCCTAGCTTTTATCGTATTTACTTGACCTTTATTTTTCCTGTACCTCTTCGTGGGTTTGCCTGGAAGCCCTCCACCGGCCACTTCGGAACATTGGTAACCATTGTTACTTCGCTTGTGAAGTATTCGTTAATCTATGTAACAGATTGTTATCGCCTTGTTACTTTGCCTATGAAGTATCCTCAGGCCAAATTGGTACTTCGAACTCTCTTTGTTGCAGGTCAACACGTTCGGAGCTACTTCGTCACAGGTGTCCGGAGCTGAGAGATCGGTTTCGGAGGTCGTCACGACACCCTTCGGCGAGACTACAGGCTTCGACGACAGGCTTCGCCAGCACACTTCATTACAACAAGCTTCGCCACGATCATACTCTGCTTTGGATGAAGTTATGCCCGCGCGTGGCTCTTGCGTCATTATTCTATAATTTTCTCTGTCGGAGACCTCACGCTGAACCCCGCTGTTCGGAGGTGATCGGCGCGTCCAGATCTGTTCGGGGTTCACCTTCGGCCAGATCAGTCCGAACGCCGAAGGCATCCTTCGGCGGGATACTCCGCACTAGACACCGAAGGTATACTTCGGCGACCCCTTCGCACCAGACTTCGAAGCAAACAGGCTCCAACCAGTTTGCTGATTTTTTATTCTGTTTAATATATTTCTTTTGGCTAATTGGATTATTTTGTGTGATCTGATTGCCTAGCGACTCCACCCCCCTTATCACGACTAAGGGTAGTCGGAACGCGATGTTGGTGCCGCATCAAACTTAGGCTTGTTCCTAAGTATACATGCGCTTTGGATCGTCGAACTGACCCAAGTGCGGGGGCACGTTTTTGTGCGAACACACTTTTTGGCGACTCCGCTAGGGAAAGCTACGCCAACATGACAATTACGTCTACATCGGCTACCGATACGTCTACATCGAATACTACGTCTACACCACCGATCGACGAAATAGGAAGCACGGATATCGACAACCGCAATATCTTGACACCTACACTTGAAGATATCCCCGCAGAAGACCAAGCAGAGATCGAGGCAAAGTTAACGGCACTCCAAGACATGATGCTTGGGGGCTACGTTAAGACACGCGCAGGCTTCATCAAGCGTGACATCGTCACCCCCGACCTCGCTCAGGTCCAAGTAACAACTGTATCGCCTGGTTTATCTTCTTTAGAGATTGAGAAAAAATAGCCGCATCAATAGATCAAGCAGTTAGTGCTTCGCTAGCCAACCATCTATATTCGGCAGTCAGCTCCCAAGTAGAGGCAACTCTTAGAAGGTTCGGCTTTACTGAGGCCATACCCCCGGTTCCTATTGCTAGTGCACCTCCGGCAAACCACGTGTACGGCAGAACTAACGACAACTCTAGCACAACCATATCTCCGTCCTCAACACTTATGGCCAAGACTAATCATTACACTTACGGTCAAAGTAGCAATGTGTACCATGCACCACCACCTGCGCCGGTACCCGCGCTACCCGCACCGAATGCGCAGACACCCGGACATGAGCACGTCATGCAGATGGCATGCAGGGAAGAGGCCCATGGCCGACACGCCGATATCCTACCATGTGTCACGCCCCCGCATGAGAGGCGCGCGCAGGCAACATGCCAAGATGACATAGAGGAGTGGGTCCGCGCAGTATTTAGGGAGTGTGCCGACTTCGTGCCCAATGGACGGGTTAGGGTTTACCGTAAGCCATACCCCGACCATCTTGATACAATACCCTACCCCCGCGGCTATAGAATCCCTGAATTTACTAAGTTCGATGGCGAGGGTAGCAAAACTACACTAGAGCATGTTAGTTAATTTTTGGCACAATGTGGAGAGGTTAGCGGGATAGATGCCCTAAAAGTTAGGCTATTTTCTCTCTCGCAATCCGGCACCGCTTTCACTTGGTTTTCGGCGCTCCCGCCGAACTCCATTCATACGTGGGATGATTTAGAGCGGAAATTCCATGATTACTTCTACACGGGTGAGACAGAACTTAAGCTTTCACATTAGACATCGGTTAAGCAGAAATCTAACGAGAAGGCCTCTGAGTACATCAAGCATTTTAGGGATACTATAAACCGATGTTTTAGCCTTAATATTTCAGAAAGGGACTTGGCAGAACTATCTTTTAATGGGTTGCATTCCGAAATTACAGAAAGGTTAGATAACCAAAACTTTTTAGAAGTTAGCCAATTTTTACAGCAGGCTCGGGCCCACGAAGGCCGAACCAAATATAAAAAGTTTATTAAGACGATTAACAAGCCTAGGGCAAAAATCCACATCATGGAACACTCCGACGAGGAGTCAGAAGAGGAGGATTCAGCCGACATGTACGCAACTGAATGGGTTTGGAACGCTAAAAACAAACCTGTCACTTGCTCGAGTTATGGCCATCTCCCACAAAGAATCGACCTAGTGAGGTCAAGTAATCATTTGATATAACCAAGTATGATAAAATATTTGATTTTCTCTTAAAAAGTCAGCTTCTCAGGTTACCTAAAGGTCAAGTCATTCCATCTGCCGATGAGTTAAAGAAGCATCTGTATTGTAAGTGGCATGATTCACATTCACATAATACTAATGACTGCAATGTTTTTCGACGGCAGATCCAATTGGCCATAGAAGAAGGACGATTGAAGATAGACCATAATCCAAAGATGAAGCTGGATAAGGATCCTTTTCCCATCAACGACGTCGACCTCGGTGAGAAGAAGGTGTTGATTCAGCCACAACAGGCCGACTCAGCTAAGGGGAAGGATGTAATTGTTGCAGAACCGCGAACTCGCACGCTCATACCGAAGAACCCCGAGGTAGAAGTGTGGAAACAGAACATTGACACCCCCTCATCTAAGGCTCACAAGAGGCTGAAGGTAACGTATAACATGCTATTGAACAAGCATCGAAGAAGGGCCAGGGAAGTAGGTCCCCCCACTAAGAAGTTGGGACAGCCGAAGGATCCAAGATTTGCGGAAGGTGACTTTAGACCAAAGCAGCCGAGCCCTCCACACAACGGTTTCGGGCCACAGTGTCCTAGCGCCCCGCTCGGTGACTTCGGACCAAAGCATCCGAGCCCTCCGCACAACGGCTTCGAGCCTTAGTGGTCGAACCCCCCGTACGGTGGCTTCGAGCCTCAGTCGCCGAACCCCCTATACAGTGACTTTGGCCCCCAATGGCCGAACTCCATACCGTTTTGGATGAGCTCTCTAACGGGAGGCTTCGACCCGGCGTGGCAGGACCCTTCACTGGTATGGTCTGAGACGCCATCGACTCTACCAAACCCCCCTCCGGGCAATGGGTTCGGCTCACAGTGGGCGAGGCCACTAGAGCCGCCGATGCCTCCGCCGTACAACTGGGCAGGAACCCCTTGGGCTTAGTACATATCCAGTTCGGGTACCCTCCGCAACCTAACACTATGCCTTGTTTTCCTACGGAGTATTATGGATGGAAGGGACAAACAGATGCAGCGGAGGGGGCATCGTCCACAGACTGTCCGTGGTGCGTCCGAATCGGACCATGCAGAGCGAAGCCGAAGGGTGTGGGCACGCGGAGGCCGAAGTCAGGGAATCCGAAGCTATCATGATCAGGGTGGGGTCTCAGGAGGTCCCAACCCCGAAGGCTTCATCACCGGAGTCAGACAGAGGTGAGTCCCATACTTCGGTCGGAGCCCGCACCAAAGCTGAGTTCGATCGGTCGGGCAAGGCCGATCTAACTACCGGGGTTTGCAGCGAAGGCCCCTCCGAACACAGCGTGCACAAGGGCAAAGGGCGCAGTACCACTTAGGCCAATGTGGATAGAAGCCGAACAGTGGCAAACAACACCAAGCCGCAGCCATCTTGGGCACCTCCAGGCTTGTCCAAATCACAGAAGAGATGCCTACAATGACTACAGGCATAGGAGATGCGTGAGAAGGAAGCTGAGGATGAGCACGATGCTATCTTCGAAGAAATCCACCCTCGACCAAATACAAAACAGGTATGGAGGGAGAAGCCGGTTGAGATAACCAACCCGGCTCCTAGTCCAAGCGACGACGACGATGACATGCTCGATGATGATTACTCGCCCGTCTCCGAGGGGCCCACACGTCCGGCGATGGACATCAACATAATCATGCTACCCATTGAGTTCTCCCTACCGTAGGATGAGGCCGACGTCACTCAATTGAACCTCGGCCCGCGCAACGCCAGCTTCAAGAAGCTCGAGGACTCGGCTCACCATCTGAAGCCTCTCTACGTTAGAGGTCACATCGATGGAAAGCCAATTTCCAGAATGCTCGTCGACGGTGGTGCCACTGTTAACTTAATGCCTTATGCGTTGTTGAAGAAACTTGGCAGGGACGATGATGACCTGAAGAAGACCAACTTGATGCTCAACGGCTTCAACAGCGAGAGCTCCGAGGCCAAGGGCGTACTCTCCATGGAGTTGATTGTGGGCAACAAGACATTGCCAACATCATTTTTCATCGTTGACGTACAAGGTAACTACAACGTACTACTCGGGCGTGACTGGATTCACGCAAACTGTTGTATTCCTTCTACCCTACACCAGTGCCTGATACAGTGGGACGACGACGAGGTAGAGGTCATTCCCGCGGATACTTCAACCCAACTGGCATTGGCCGATGTATCGGTTGACGCCGTCCATAACAAAGTAGAGTGTCTGTAAGGTAGAGATCTTTCAGATTACGATTTTCTTAGTGTATCTAGAGGACGTTTTGTATCAGTGTCTGTAAAGCCGGCTGGAGTAGCACGGCTATTTTTCCATTAATAGTCATATCTAGCAAGAGTAATCTAGATTGGCTAAAGTCTCGTGTGGATCAATATCGGTCTAGCAAAGACGGTATTGCTGAGGCCATCGAGGACTTTAGCGAAATAGAGAAATTAGGACAAGGTTTTGCGTCGGCCGATCCCTTGGAGGAAGTTGACACAGGTAATGGTAGCATACCGAGGCCGACTTTTGTAAACCAACGTTTACATCCTGATGAAAAGGCTGAAGTAATAAAGTTACTTCGGTCGTATGTCGATTGTTTCGCATTGGAGTATAGCGAGATGCCAGGACTAAGCCGCGAGCTCGTGGAGCATCGACTGCCTATCAAGTCTAGATTTAGGCCTTATAAGCAGCCTCCTTGTCACTTTAACTCAGCCGTCTATGACCGAGTTAAAGAAGAAGTAGAGCGACTACTCAAGGCTGGGTTTATTAGGCCGTGTAGGTACATGGAATGGTTGCTAACATTGTGCCTGTAGAAAAGAAAGGGAGCGGCAAGATACGGGTATGTATTGATTTCAGGGATCTGAACAGAGCCACTCCAAAGGACGAGTATCCAATGCCGATAGCCGACATGCTGATCAATGATGCTTCAGGACACAAGGTACTAAGTTTTCTTGATGGCAATGCTGGTTATAATCAAATCTTTATGGCCAAAGAGCACGTCTACAGGAATGCCTTTCGATGCCCTGGTTTTGTCGGTTTGTTTGAGTGGGTCGTTATGACTTTTGGTTTGAAGAATGCTGGCACCACATATCAGTGCTATGAACTTATTTTTTCATGACTTGCTAGGGGTTATGTTAGAAGTTTACATCGATGATGTTGTAGTCAAATCGGACACTATGGGAAACCATTTAGCCGATTTGAAGGTTGCTTTTGATAGGATGCTACATTATGGTTTGAAAATGAACCCACTCAAGTGTGCTTTTGGTGTATTGGCGGGTAAGTTCTTAGGTTTCATGATTCACGAGAGAGGCATAGAAATTGATCCTAAGAGGCTCGAGAAGATTAGAAACATTGCAGCGCCGACGTGCAAAATGGATGTGCATAAGTTGCTAGGCAAGATGAACTATTTGCATCGCTTTATATCCAACTTGTCCGGCAAGATTGATGCCTTTGTCCCCATACTCCGGCTAAAAAACGAAGCCGAGTTCACTTGGGGGGCATGCCAGCAAAGTGCTTTTGAGAAAATCAAGGAGTGCCTGTCATCACTGCCTGTGGTGAGAGCATCCAAAGCCAGGATTCCATTTCGGCTATACATCGTAGCTGAAGATGGCGTGATTGGGGCCGTGCTAATCCAGGAGGTAGAAGGAAAAGAGTACATCATCACATTCTTGAGGCGAAACCAGGTACGCGTTTGTGGAACGATTGTGTTTATCACTTTACTATGCGTGCACCAAATTACGCCATTATTTTCTCCCCACTACATGTGTTGTTGTTTGCGAACCCGTTGTTATAAAGCACATGTTACAAAAGCCGATTCTAAGTGGAAGAATCGGAAAATGGGCTTACGTGTTGATCAAATATGATTTGGCTTACGAACCCCTGAGATCTATGAAAGGCCAAATCGTAGCCAACTTTATAGTTGATCACCATATAGATGTCAGCTGGAGTGATAATGTTGCTCTAGTTGAGGTAGTGCCATGGAAACTCTATTTTGATGGCTCCGCTTGCAACAGTGGCCAAGGTATTAGAGTGGTTCTCATATCACCTAATGGGATGCACTTTGAAACTTTGGCCCGTCTAGAATTTCCCTCCACTAATAACCAAGCCGAATACGAAGCTTTTTTGCTAGGGCTTGAATTACTAGAATCCGTAGGCGCCAGACATGTCCATGCATATGGTGATTCTTTGTTAGTAGTGCAACAAGTGGCTAAAAATGTTCAATGCTTTAACGGCTTGCTGAATAGTTACTTGGATAAATGTCTGGACCTAGTTGTTGTTTTTGATGACTTCAAAATATCGCACGTGTCAAGAGAGGCCAATTCGATTGCAAATGATTTGGCTCAGCAAGCATCTGGCTACCAAGTCAGGAGAGGAAAATTTTCTGTATTGGAGAAGCCAATGCTTGGTCTCACTGCCGAAGCTAGTGACAGCGGGCAAGCGCATCCCCCGGGTCGGACCCCTCCGGCTGCCGAAGGTCACTGTGTGCCGAGGTCCCTGGACCGGAGTACTTTGCCCACCAAGGGACCTGGTGCGACGAAGACTATGAGTCGAAGGTCCCCGCACGGTGAGGGCTCCCGGGAGTCCGAACCCTCCGTAGGGCTTCGACCCAGCACACTCCAAATGGCCAGCCCGGCCAGGCTTCGGCAGGAGAAGGAACGGCTCGGGGGGCACCCTGAAGTCAGTAATTTAGAAAATTTTTCAGAAGGTGAGCCAATGAGACCCTCTGAAACCTATAAGGGCGATTGGAGAATCCCAATCATCCAGTATTTAAGAGACCCTAGCCAATGGGTTGATCAAAACGTTCGGCGACAAGCATTCAAATTCGTGTTGATAGATGACACATTGTACCGCCGAACCATTGACAGAGTACTATTCAAGTGTTTAGACCACGAACAATCCCAGGTGGCTATGGGAGAAGTCGATGAAGGACTTTGCGGGACTCATCAGTCGGCCCAGAAAATGAGTTGGATGCTCAAAAGAGCAGGTTTTTATTGGCCGACAATGACTGAAGATTGTTTCAAGTACTATAGAGGGTGTGAAGCATGTCAGAAGTTTGGCAATATTTAGTTGGCTCCTGCCTCATTGCTCAATCCTATTGTCAAGCCATGGCCGTTTCGAGGTTGGGGTTTAGACTTCATCGGCCAGATTCACCCTTCTTCCTCGAAAGGGCATCAGTTCGTGCTGATGGCGACAGATTACTTCACTAAGTGGACCGAGGCCGTGCCTCTCAAGAACATGACTCACAACGAGGTATGAGATTTTATCTTGAAGCGCATCATACATAGGTTTGGCATTCCTCAAACTCTTACTACGGATCAAGGTAGTTCATTTGTTTCTGGAGAAGTGAGGGAAATAACCAAATATTATGGTATTAAGTTGATAAACTCTTCACCTTACTATGCTCAGGCCAATGGTCAGGTCGAGTCTAGTAATAAAACTGTGATTAAGCTCATTAAGAAGAAAATTGAAGAGTTTCCTAAAAGGTGGCATGAAGTGCTTTCCGAGGCGCTATGAGCTTGTAGAATTGCAAAGCATGATGCTACCAAAGTCAGTCCATATGAATTGGTATATGGACAAGAAGTCGTTCTACTTGTAGAGGTAGATCTTGGCTCCTTAAGAGTGTTAAAGCAAGATGGCTTATCGGTCAACGAGTATAAAACTCTTCTGAAGGATAATCTAGAGGAAGTGACCGATAAGAGACTAAGGGCTTTAGAAGCCATAGAAGTAGACAAGAAGAGAGTAGCTAAGCCTACAATAAGAAGGTTAAACCAAAATCGTTTCAAGTAGGAGATTTGGTGTGGAAGACGATTTTACCCCTAGGCACGAATAGTCCCAAATTTGGTAAATGGTCACCTAGTTGGGAAGGTCCTTTTAAGGTAGCCGAAATCACTCCCGGCAACGCATACGTGTTGGAATCTCTACAGGGAGAGCGGTTTCGAAGAGCTTTGAATGGTAGGTACTTGAAAGAGTATTTCCCAAGTGTGTGGCAAACAACATAAAGGGTGTCGAAAAGCCGATATGGGCGGTATCGTCTTCAGCTCGTCGTTGTGCTTTTAGTTCACTCAGTTTACTAAAAGGCAGGGGGCATGTGTTGATAGCAAAAAATGGCGTTAATGGCCGAGATTGTGAAAATATCAATTTTAGTAATTTGGGCCAAAAATACAAATCTCTGAGGTCAGGCCGAAGCCCTATAGGGCCGAAGGTCCATTGGGTTGTGGGCTCCGAAAGCCTCTGGCCAGTCAATGGCCTTCGGCCAGGAAGCCTTCGGAGGCCCACGCCACCGAAGCTTCGTCCCGAGGAGCAGGCCTTGATGGGCCTGGCTGAAGCCCACTTCGGTAGAGATAGAGTTGGATACAATTCCAGCTAAGTTTTTATCTTTATCCAAGCTGAATTATAGCAGATTAGATCTGAAGTTTGGCCCCTATAAATAAAGAGGCGGGGCCAGCTTAGAGAGCCCCCCAACACAAATCAAACCCAAAGCCCTAGCTTTGATCACATTACTTGACCTTTATTTTTCATGTACCTCTTCGTGGGTTTGCCTGAAAGATCTCCGCCGGCCACTTTGGAACAATGGTAACCCTTGTTACTTCTCTTGTGAAGTATCCGTTAATCTACGTAATAGATTGTTATCGCCTTGTTACTTCACCTGTGAAGTATCCGCTAATCTGCGTAACAGATTGCTACCTTCGCTACTAGTGCAACACTTAGCAGAATTCGGTCCTCAGGCCAAATTGGTACTTCGAACTCTCTTTGTTGCAGGTTCCCACGTTCGGAGCTACTTCGTCGGAGGTGTTCGGAGCTGAGAGATCTATTTCAGAGGTCATCAGAACACCCTTCGGCGAGACTACATGCTTCGACGATAGGCTTCGCCATCACACTTCGTCACAACAGGCTTCGCCAAGATCGTACTCCTCTTTGTATGAAGTTATGCCCGTGCGCGGCTCTCACGTCATTGTTCTGTAATTTGCTGTGTCGGAGACCTCACGTCGAATCACAATGTTCGGAGGTGATCGATGCATCTAGATCCGTTCGGGGTTCACCTTCGGCCGGATAAGTCCGAACGCCGAAGGCATCCTTCGGTGGGATACTTCGCACCAGACGCCGAAGGTATACTTCAGCGACCCCTTCGCACCAGACTTCGAAGCAGATAGGCTCCGACCGGTTTGCTAATTTTATTCTGTTTAATATATTTCTTTCAGCTAATTGGATTATTTTGTGTGATATGATTGCCTGGCGACTCCAACCCCCTTATCATGACTAAGGGTAGTCAGAACACGATGTCGGTGCCTCGTCACGCTTAGGCTTGTTCCTAAGTATCCACGCGCTTTTGGATCATCGAACTAACCCAAGTGCGGGGGCACGTTTTCGTGTCAACAGCTGGCTTGGCCAGTAGTCGGTGACCCGAGTAAAACCACTCGGTAGGGTACCTTTATCATATCCCAGACATCATGTGATTAGGATGAACTGTTACACTGAGACTCTAGAGAGACTGGGCACCCCACTAGATCCATACCTAGCTATTGATGTCATTCTCAAGTCGCTCCCACCGTGCTTATAGCCCTTCATCATGAATTATAACATTGTTGGATCGGAGAAGACACTAGCTGAGTTGCATGGGACGCTGAATACTATTGAAGAGAGTATCAGGAAATCTCCAAATCATGTTATGATGGTTCAGAAGGAGGGCAAAATGAGGAAAGAGGAAGGTCAAGGCTAAGACTATAGATTCGATCTCTAGTGTGAAGTCTAAACTGTCTAGAAAGTCTAAGTCAGGACCTTCTAGCTCTGATGTGTGCCACCACTACCGCAAGCTTATGCATTGGTAGCACAATTGCAAGGTATATTTGGAATAGCAGAAGAACAAGAAGGGAAGTATGACTTCCGCTTCAGGTATTAATGTTATTGAAATTAATCTTTCTACCCATCCAAATGATTCATGTGTATTTGATACCGGATCAATAATTCATACATGCAAATCGTTGCAGGGGCTGAGTAGAGTTAGAAAGTGTGCAAGTGGCGAGCTGGATATCCACGTCGGGAACGGTGCAAAGGTTGCAGCATTAGCCGTCAGCATTTATTCCCTGTCGCTACCGTCAGGACTAGTTTTGGATTAGAATAATTGTTATTTCATTCCCGTCTTAGGTAGAAACATTATCTCTTCTTCATGTTTAGAGGAAGATGGTTTTGAATTCGTAATAAAGAACGAGAGTTGTTCAATATTTTTGAATGGCATGCTCTATGGTGTTTGTCCATTATTGAATGGATTATATTCCGAGTCTTCATGATGCACACGTTTATAACATTAGTACTAAGAAACAATGACTCAATGATTTGAATCCTACCTACGTCTAGCATTGTCGCTTGATTTTAAATCATATGACACATGCGAGTCTTGCTTACGTGACAAAATGACAAATATGCCTTTCACTAGACAGAGTGAGAGGGTGAGTGAGCTGTTGGCCATAGTATATACTGATGTGTGTGGTCCAATGAGTCACACGACTAGAAAAGGTTTTCAGTACTTTATCACTTTTACCGACGACTTTAGTAGATATGGCTATTCTACTTTATGAGGCATAAGTGGGAATCCTTCAAAAAGTTTAAGGAGTTCCAAAATGAAGTACAAAATCATACGGGCAAGACAATTAAATTTCAATGATCTGATCATGGAGGTGAATATTTGAGCCATGAGTTTAGTGATCATCTGAAGCAGTGTGGAATTGTTCCACAGCTGACTCCACCCGGCACACCCCAATGGAATGGAGTGTCTAAGCGGAGAAACCACACTTTATTGGATATGGTGCGGTCCATGATGAGTCACACTGATCTTCCAATATCCTTTTGGGTTCACGCTCTAGAAACCATAGCTTTCACGATAAATTGAGTTCCATCTAAGTCAGTAGAGAAGATGCCATATGAGATGTGGTCTAGGAGGCATCCCAGTTTGTCTTTTCTAAAGATTTGGGGATGTGAGGCGTATGTCAAACGTATGACGTCTGACAAGCTCAGTCCTAAGTCTGACAAGTGCTTCTTTGTGGGATATCCTAGGAAAACCAAATGATACTATTTCTATAATAGAGATGAGGGCAAAGTGTTTGTCGCTCGAAATGGTGTATTTTTTGAGAAAGAGTTTCTCACAAAAGGAGTTAGTGGGAGGATGGTGCATCTCAAAGAGGGTTGAGAGCCACTAGAAAGTGTTCCAGATCCCACTAAACAACAACATAGGATGAGCAAAGTGTTGCGGAGCCTATTGTACATGTGCAAGCCTATTGTACAACATAGGATGAGTAAATTGGAAGAGTTCCAATCAAGAGACAGTGGTCGATTCTAGGATAGAAGCTGAGTACATCACTACTTCAGAAACTGCAAAGGAGGCCATTTGGATCAAAAAGTTTGTTTCTAAGCTGGGTGTTGTTCCTAGTGTGTCTAGTCCAGTGGACATCTATTGTGATAATAGTGGTGCCATTGTGCAAGCCAAGGAGCCTAGATCACACTAGAAGTGCAAACATATACTTCGATGATATCACCTGATCCGTGAGATCATTGAGAGTGGTGATGTGAAGATTTGCAAGGTGCACACGGATTTGAACATGGCAGATCCATTGATGAAGCCTCTTCCACAGCCCAACCATGAGGCACACCTGAGCTCCATGGGTATTAGATACTTGCATGAGTGAGTCATGTGTATGTGGAAGATGCTAGTAGATGTCTATGCAAATGTAGGAGATAAATGTTATCTTGTTCCTTGAATAAATGTTGTTTGCATTTAATTAATGAGTACGACTTGTTATGTGAAACTATTTGCTTTTTGACGATGTTGTTCAAAATGGTCCCTAATCTTGTCATCATGTGGGACAATGATGATACATGGATTAGCACATCTTACTGATTGATGACCATGTTTCACATATCATAGACATAGAGATGTCAAATCAGTTGATGGGGGAGTGGTCCCGATCTTCCGCTAGGTAAGGGATAAACTTGGGTTGGTGGAGAATCTCGATGTTGGCGATCCAAGGCTCCGGTCCGGCGGATCAAAACCTTGCAATCGTTACACCACTGTCTCCGTTGGTTATCAACCACGCAGAACGCGATTGACCTCGCCACGAAGGCTAATTCCTGCAAGCGAACCCAAGAACACAAGCAAGAACAGGAAGGATACAAATCGAATGCCAAATCACAGACAAACGAAGATAAGGTGAGGTTTCACAAACGCCAATGCAGCAGCCAATCGGTCCGGTGCAAGAGGCGGGATCTAAACACAACAGTGTAGATGCAACAAAGCAAAACCTAACCCTAGAAGTGGCTGGCGTGAGAATATATAGGGCGGCGGCCTGTGGAAGGTGAACAGACACAGGCTGTGGGCTAGAAGGCGAACAGACATGCACTATGGGCCAACACGGCCCGGTTCTGTCACGCAGGACTGTTTTAAATACACAGGACGACTCGAGACTCCAAATGAGGTGAAACCAACGGCAAACGATCCGTCTTCTCCTCAGCTTTCCAAAAAGTCAAAGAACGCACCAATCGGACTTCGTATGAGGAAGTTATGCCCATTTTGGTGCAGTGTGGTCGATGTAGTCCGAACCAGCGAAATCTTGACTTCAAACATCCGTGCGGCTCCGTCTTGAACTCCAATTCTTCTATTCCATTTCCCATGTTCCTAAGCAACAAAATATCACTAGTATTCAGTAGCATCCCATCCAAACAAATATTGAAATAGTTGCTAAGGAAAGAATTAACCTCATAGTTCAAGCGACGGGTACGGGCGCGCGTGATTGGTCCTTGTAGTATTGTAGGTGGAGGCTCCATGTGTGTATCATGTGAAGTGATGTCCTCATCATCCTCCCCTTCTTGAATTGGAGTCGTCCTCGACTCAAGCTCATCGTCAGCTCCCAAATAGGGTTTTAAATCATCAGCACGGGGCATCAATTTAAACTTTCTCAAATCAGAAAAATGATCCTTGCGCAAGTACAACCAAACAAGATCTCCTGGTTTGAAAAACATCTTCTTTCTTCCTTTATTCGTCTTTTGGGCAAAATGGCGTGCCTTCTTTTCTATAACTTCCTTGGTCTTCAGATGCATAGCTTTTACAAACTCTGCGCGCTTAGTTGCCTCTATGTTTGCTCTCTCTTGAAAAGGAAGTGGCAGCAAATCAAGTAGTGTGATTGGCTTAAAACCATACACCACTTCAGACGGGCACAATTGTGTTGTTGAGTGGACAGCTCTATTGTATGCAGACTCAACATGTGGAAGACAGTCCTCCCATTCTTTCAAGTTCTTCTTACTCATTGTTCGCAGCAACATGGATAGTGTACGGTTTACCATCTCTGTTTGACCATCAGTTTGCGGGTGACAAGTTGTTGAAAAAAACAATTTTGTGCCAAGCTTGGCCCACATTGTCTTCCAAAAGTAACTCATAAACTTCACATCATGATCTGAAATGATGGTTCTAGGCATCCCGTGCAATCTCACAATTTCCCTGAAAAATAAATCAGCAATATGTGAAGCATCGTTGGTCTTGTGACAGGGAATAAAGTGTGCCATTTTAGAAAACCTATCCACTCTCACAAATATGGAATCTCTCCCCCTCTTTGTCCTAGACAATCCCACAATAAAATCCATGCTAATATCTTCCCAAGGTGCACTAGAAACAGGAAGTGGAGTATACAAACCATACGGGTTAAGTTTGGACTTAGCTTTATGGTATGTGGCACAGCGCTGCACAAATCGTTCAACATCTCTCCGCATCTTGAGCCAATAAAAATTATTGGACAGCAGGGCCAAAGTCTTTTCTCTCCCAAAATGTTCCATTAATCCACCGCCATGTGATTCCTGCAACAACAGCAAATGTACGGACGAATCTGGAACACATAGCTTGTTAACATGGGACAAGAAACCGTCATAAACATGAAATGTTTTCCAGTCTTTCCCCTCATTACATTTAGTGTATGGTTCAGCAAATTCTTTATCTACAACATACAAATCTTTCAAACTTTCCAAATCTGGAACGTTAATATCAAGTTGAGATAAAAGAACAACCATGCGAGACAATGCATCAGCAACCATATTTTCTTTGCCATTCTTGTATTTCACAATGTATGGGAAAGATTCAATAAATTCAACCCATTTTACATGTCTACTGTTCAGTTTAGCTTGCCCTCTCAAATATTTGAGTGTGTCATGATCAGAATGTATAATAAACTCCTCAGGCAAAAGGTAATGTCGCCAAGTCTTAAGCACACGCACTAAGGCATATAATTCACACTCATAGGTAAAATAATTCAATTGTGGACCATGCAATTTCTCACTAGAATAGGTCACGGGTTTACCTTCTTTTAGCAGCACATCTCCTATGCCAAAATCACTAGCATCACATTCTAACTCAAAATGCTTACTAAAATCGGGTAGCTGAAGTAGAGGTGCATGTGTAATGCGTTCCTTGAGTGTGGCAAGAACTTGCTCTTGTGCTGACTCCCAAGTAGAAGTAACTCCCTTCTTGGTCAACTCAGGTAAAGGACCGGTTATGGTGCTGAAATCTCTCACAAAATGCCGGTTGAAACCTGCAAGACCAAGAGAGCTACGTACTGCAAGGTTAGTTTTAGTTGCAAGCATGACACGTCCTTTCAGATTAACAATTTGTGATGAAGAAAGAGAAACAACTTTATCTTTTGTTGCCCCGAAAGTGTTTTAGCTACTTGCTGATTTTCAGAAAGTTGTTTGCTCTTTTGTGCGTCCCTAGCACGTTTTTCTTGTTCAAATTTCACAATTTCAGCAGGAGTCATAGGAAGCAATGTAACTTTCTTTCCTTTATACATAAATGTGTACTTATTGCTCCTACCATGGTGTGTAGCATCAGTATCATATACCCAAGGTCTACCAAGTAATAGAGAATATGCTTGCATTGGTACTACATCAAAATCAGCACTTCCGAAGTATGTACCAATGGAAAATTCGATGTGAACAGTTTGTGTTACCTTGACCTTACCGCTGTCGTTGAGCCATTGCACATGGTAAGGGTGTGGATGTGCACGTGTGGGAAGTTGAAGCTTAGTTACCACGTCGAGGCTCACCAAATTGTTGCAACTACCGCTGTCGATGATGACACGCGCACGACGGTTATTGACGAGGAAGATGGTCTGAAATATATTGTTCCGTTGTGCCTGGTCGTCCTGGTCCATGTGAGTGCTCAAGTCACGTTGTACAATAAGTGCTGCCATGTTAGTGAAAGATAAAGCAACAAAGAATAATCCTTATGTAAAACAGCTAGGTCTGGTGGTGGGTGTGGGTGTGGGGTGGAAGCAATCCGTCAAGCACCTTACCCACGCTTGCAAGTGTTCTTACCACGCCGCAGTGAGGTCACCGGCCTACAGGTGATGAACCAAATGGAGGGTGGTGTACAATTGCAAGAAATGAACCTGTCCTGACCAAGAGAAATGTGTAGCTTGGAAGGCAAGTGAGTAGCAAGGATTAGCGATAATAATAACAGTTAAACCAAGTTCAATAAGTGTTCCCAAGTACTCGTCAAAGTTGCTGACCGTAGTGCTCCCAAAGTGAAAGTTCAAGTAATAGAGGGAAACTATGTGCCCAAAAATCAAAAGGAAGCAAAAACAGGTCAAAATCAGCTCTCTATAGATCGGACAAGGGATCGGACAAGAGATCGGACAAGTGATCGGACAAGGGTATGTGCAAATTTTTTTTTCTGCTGCTGTTCGGATCGGACAAGAGTTCGGACAAAGGTTCAGACAAGAGATCGGACAAGCAACAAACAGCCAAAGACTGCCTCAGATTGGACAAGAGTTCGGACAGGAGTTCGGACAAGAGTTCGGACAAGCAACAAACAGCCAAAGCCTTCCTCAGATCGGACAAGTGTTCGGACAGGAGTTCGGACAAGAGTTCGGACAAGCAAATAACAGGACCGCTTCTCTGTTTTTTTTTATATTTTTTTTTTCTCCTTTTTTTTTCACTCTATTTTTTTTTTGAAACAAGGATGACCAGAGGAGTAACCACAAAAATTGGCACCTACAACTGAGGTGGGATGTGGCTCACAAAATTCAAACAAGTTTGCTGTCCGGCGAGCAAAAACTTTGTCCAAATTTTTTTCTGCCCTCACCAAAATCGCCAAAAAAATCGGGAAGATAGAGAAAAAAATTGGAGAGAGTTTTTGCTCGCCGGACAGCAAACTTGTTTGAATTTTGTGAGCCACATCCCACCTTAGTTGTAGGTGCCAATTTTTGTGGTTACTCCTCTGGTCATCCTTGTTTCAAAAAAAATAGAGTGAAAAAAAAAGAAGAAAAAAAAAAAAGAGAAACAGTCCTGTTATTTTGCTTGTCCGAACTCTTGTCCAAACTCTTGTCCGAACTCTTGTCCAATCTGAGGCAGTCTTTGGCTGTTTGTTGCTTGTCCGATCTCTTGTCTGAACCTTTGTCCGAACTCTTGTCCGATCCGAACAGCAGCAAAAAAAAAGAAGAGAAAAAAAAAATTGCACATACCCTTGTCCGATCTCTTGTCCGATCCCTTGTCCGATCTATAGAGAGCTGAATTTGGCCTGTTTTGCTTCCTTTTGATTTTGGGCACATAGTTTCCCTCTATTACTTGAACTTTCACTTTGGGAGCACTACGGTCAGCAACTTTGACGAGTACTTGGGAATACTTATTGAACTTGGTTTAACTGTTATTATTATCGCTAATCCTTGCTACTCACTTGCCGTCCAAGCTACACCTTTCTCTTGGTCAGGACAGGATCATTTCTTGCAATTGTACACCACCCTCCACTTGGTTCATCACCTGTAGGCCGGTGACCTCACTGCGGCGTGGTAAGAACACTTGCAAGCGTGGGTAAGGTGCTTGACGAATTGCTTCCACCACACATCCATCACCCCACCTAGCTGTTTTACATAGGATTATTCTTTGTTGTTTTATCTTTTCACTAACATGGCAGATAACAGCGGCACTCCTCCATCTGATTTTAATGACTGTGTCTCACGGCGTGCTCTACTAGAGTCTCAGCGGCAGACCCAACATTCCATCGAACGTCTCGCACGTACTGTGGCTGACCTAGTAGACCGGATGACTGCCTTGGAAACACGATTGCCTGCTGCACGAGCCAACAATGACCATGTTGAAGAGGAAGACGACCATATTGAAGAAGAAGACGACCTATCCTATGCCGGAAACAATGCCATTGACCCTGACGAGGCTGCACGCCATCGCTTTCAATTCAACCGTCAAGGTATGGGCGGCCACCGCAACCGCCCTCCACGAGGTAACAATGACAACCACAGGAACAATGATCCCTACTCCAAGGTAAAATTTTCAGTACCTCCTTTTGCTGGCACCTATGATCCAGATGCATATTTAGATTGGGAGATGTCAGTCGAACAAAAATTTAATGCTCACATGGTTCCTGCTATCCACCGCGTGCGTTTAGCTACTAGTGACTTCACTGATATGCTCTTCTTTGGTGGACTGAAATAGTTCAGGTTGGAAATGAACCACAAACTTGGGATATGTTAAAACGGCAAATGCGTGGTAGATGGGTCCCTCCTTCATATAAACGTGATTTGAGAAAAAAATTGCAGCGCCTAAACCAAGGAAATAAATCGGTAGAGGAGTATTATCAGGAATTGCAAATAGGTTGCATGCGTGCTGAAATTGAGGAGGACAATGAGGATAAAATGGCCCGTTTTTATGGTGGTTTAAGACGTGAAATTCAGGATATCATTGATTATAAAGAATACAATACTATCACTCGTCTTTTCCACCTTGCTATGCTTGCAGAAAAAGAATTGCAGGGTCGCCAACAACCACAACGCAGCATGAGGACCAACATTGGTGGTGCTACTTCACGCTCAAGTGGGCAGCAGCAACGACCACCCGCACCCCCTTCTCGACCGGCGGCTACATCAGCACCCTCTACATCTACAGCCCAGGTTGAGAGTTCCAAGACTGCAGCAACCAAGGCGCCAGCCAAGCCCACCTCCTCGGCGGCCTCTACTACACGTTCTGCAGCGATCCAGTGTCACAGATGCAAAGGACTTGGACACGTTATGAAAGACTGCCCTAGTCAGCGGGCTTATATTGCTACGGAAGACGGTGGCTATGTAAGTGCTAGTGATGTTGAAGATGAATATGCACTTGCTGCTAACATTGCAGGAGATGATGATACATTCGACGATGACGATGTTCTTGCGTCGGATGCCACTGCCGACCTTGAAGCACTTATTGTACAACGCGTCTTGAGCACTCACATGGAGCAGGACGACAGGGCACAACGGAACAATCTGTTTCAGACCTTCTTCGGCGTCAATAACCGTCGTGTACGTGTCATCATCGACAGCGGAAGTTGCAACAATTTGGTGAGCCACGACATGGTAACGAAGCTTCAACTTCCCACACGCGCGCATCCACACCCTTACCATGTGCAATGGTTCAACAATAGTGGTAAGGTCAAGGTAACACAAACTGCTCACATCAAATTTTCCATTGGTACATACGTCGGAGCTGCTGATTTTGATGTAGTACCAATGCAAGCATGTTCTTTGTTACTTGGTAGACCTTGGGAGTATGATACTGATGCTACACACCATGGTAGGAGCAATACGTACACATTTATGTATAAAGGAAAGAAAGTTGCATTGCTTCCTATGACTCCTGCTGAAATTGTAAAATTTGAACAAGAAAAACATGCTAGGGATGCACAAAAGAGCAAACAACCTTCTGAAAATCAGCAAGTAGCTAAGACGCTTTTGAGGCAACAGAAAGATAAAATTGCTTCTCCTTCTTCATCACAAGTTATAAATCTGAAAGGGCGTGTCATGCTTGCAACTAAAACTGACCTTGCTGAAATTTGTGATGATACTCCTTTGCTATACGGTTTGATTTGCACAAACGTGTTGTTTTCACTTGCGAACATTCCTAGCTCTGTTCCTGTTTCTGTTCCTGTTGCAGTCACTGACCTTTTGCAGGAGTTTAAAGATGTTTTTCCTGCTGAGATACCACCCGGGCTGCCACCGATACGCGGCATCGAGCACCAAATTGATTTGGTCCCGGGGGCGTCTCTTCCTAATCGTGCAGCGTACCGCACCAATCCGGAGGAGACAAAAGAAATTGAGCGCCAAGTACAAGACCTTCTTGATCGTGGGTACGTCCGTGAAAGCCTTAGTCCTTGTGCAGTACCCGTTCTTTTGGTACCTAAGAAAGATGGTAGTTGGCGCATGTGTGTTGATTGTCGTGCTATTAATAATATCACCATTCGATATCGACACCCTATTCCTAGATTGGATGACATGCTTGATGAGCTTAGTGGTGCCATTATCTTTTCTAAGATCGATCTCCGTAGTGGCTACCACCAAATTCGCATGAAACTAGGTGATGAATGGAAAACTGCTTTTAAAACAAAGTTTGGATTATATGAGTGGCTTGTCATGCCTTTTGGTCTTACTAATGCACCTAGTACCTTCATGCGCTTGATGAATGAAGTCCTACGGCACTTTATAGGACGCTTTGTGGTTGTATACTTTGATGATATCTTGGTTTATAGCAAGTCTCTCACTGAACATGTTGAACACCTACGTGCTGTTTTTGTTGCCCTCCGTGAAGCTAGAATGTTTGGTAACCTTGAGAAGTGCACGTTTTGCACGGATCGAGTTGTGTTTCTTGGCTATGTTGTCACTTCACAGGGTATTGAGGTCGACGCGGCAAAGGTAGAAGCAATCAACAGCTGGCCGCAACCCCAAACTATCACACAGGTACGTAGTTTTCTTGGTCTTGCAGGTTTCTACCGGCGTTTTGTGAAAGATTTCAGCACCATAGCCGGTCCTTTGCATGAGTTGACCAAGAAGGGAATTACTTTTGCGTGGGAGACAGCACATGAACAAGCTTTTGCCACACTCAAAGATCGTCTTACACATGCACCTCTACTTCAGCTACCTGATTTCAGTAAGCCTTTCGAGTTAGAATGTGATGCTAGTGGGTTTGGATTAGGAGGTGTGCTGCTGCAAGGAGGTAAACCCGTGGCCTATTTTAGTGAGAAATTACATGGCCCACAGTTGAATTATTCTACCTATGATAAGGAATTATATGCCTTAGTGCGTGTGCTTGAAACTTGGCAACATTACCTTTTGCCTAAGGAGTTTATTATTCATTCCGATCATGAAGCATTGAAGCATATACGTAGTCAAGCAAATCTGAATAAACGACATGCTAAATGGGTAGAATTTATTGAGACTTTTCCATATATCATTAAGCATAAGAAAGGGAAAGATAATGTGATTGCCGATGCTTTATCTAGACGTTATACTTTGCTTTCTCAACTTGATTATAAGATCTTTGGTTTAGAAACATTGAAGGACATGTATGCTACTGATTTGGACTTCAAAGATGCTTTTGCAAATTGTACCGATGTCCGTGCTTGGAACAAATATGTGCTGAATAATGGATATCTTTTTCGTGCTAACAAGTTATGTGTGCCGGCTAGCTCTCTTCGCTTGTTGTTATTGCAGGAAGCACATGGTGGTGGTTTGATGGGTCATTTTGGATCAAAGAAAACTGAAGATGTGCTGTCCACCCACTTCTATTGGCCTAAGATGAGACGAGATGTTGAGCGCTATGTGGCACGATGCACTACTTGCAATAAAGCTAAGTCCCGACTAAACCCACATGGTCTTTATATGCCTCTGCCCGTTCCTAGTGTACCTTGGGAGGATATTTCTATGGATTTTGTGTTAGGGTTACCTAGAACTAGGAGGGGGAGAGATAGTATTTTTGTGGTGGTAGATCGTTTCTCTAAAATGGCGCATTTTATACCTTGTCACAAGAGCGACGATGCTACAAATGTTGCTGATTTGTTTTTCAGAGAGGTCGTACGCTTGCATGGAGTTCCCAATACCATCGTTTCAGATCGTGATGCCAAATTCTTAAGTCATTTTTGGAGGACGTTGTGGCATAAGTTGGGGACGAAGCTGCTGTTTTCTACTACTTGCCACCCCCAAACGGATGGACAAACGGAGGTCGTCAACCGCACATTGTCCACCATGTTGAGGGCTGTTTTGAAGACCAACTTGAAGCTTTGGGAAGAGTTTCTACCTCATATTGAGTTTGCATATAATAGGTTAGTACACTCCACTACTAAGGTAAGTCCGTTTCAAGTGGTCTATGGTTTTAATCCGCGTGCTCCTATTGATTTGCTACCATTACCACCATCTGAAAACTTGAATTTTGATGCTACTACACGTGCTGAATTATTGCTTAAGATGCATGAAACTACTAAAGCAAACATAGAGAAAATGAATGAGAAATATCGTGCTTATGGTAGTAAGGGTAGAAAAGAGATAACATTTGAACCGGGTGATCTTGTTTGGTTGCACTTGCGCAAGGATCGTTTTCCTGATTTGAGGAAGTCTAAGTTGATGCCCCGTGCTGATGGTCCTTTCCGTGTGCTTGAGAAGATAAATGATAATGCATATAAACTTGAGTTGCCTGCAGCTTTTGGGGTTAGTCCCACATTTAACATTTCAGATTTAAAGCCCTATTTGGGAGATGATGATGAGCTTGAGTCGAGGACGACTCCAATTCAAGAGGGGGAGGATGATGAGGACATCACTTCACATGATACACACATGGAGCCTCCACCTACAATTCAACTACAAGGACCAATCACACGCGCCCGTGCCCGTCGCTTGAACCATGAGGTTAATTCGTTCCTTAGCAACTTTGATTATATTTGTTTGGATGGGATGCTACTGAATACTAGTGATATTTTGTTTCTTAGGAACATGGGAGATGGAATAGGAGAGTTGGAGTTGAAGACGGAGCCGCACGGATGATTTGAAGTCAAGAATTCGCTGGTTCGGACTACATCGACCACCCTGCACCAAAATGGGCATAACTTCCTCATACGAAGTCCGATTGGCGCGTTCTTGGACTTTTTGGAAAGCTGAGGAGAAGACGGATCTTTTGCCGTTGGTTTCACATCATTTGGAGTCTCGAGTCGACCTGTGTATTTAAAACAGTACTGCGTGACAGAACTGGGCCGTGTTGGCCATAATCTGAGTCTGTACATCTTCTAGCCCACAGCCCAAGTCTGTTCCCCTTCCACAGGCCGCCGCCCTATATATTCTCACGCCAGCCACTTCTAGGGTTAGGTTTTGCTTTGTTGCATCTACACTGTTGTGTTTAGATCCCGCCTCTTGCGCCGGACCGATTGGCTGCCGCATTGGCGTTTGTGAAACCTCAACTTATCTTCGTTTGTCTGTGTTTTGGCATTCGATTTGTATCCTTCCTGTTCTTGCTTGTGTTCTTGGGTTCGCTTGCAGGAATTAGCCTTCGTGGCGAGGTCAATCGCGTTCTGCGTGGTTGATAACCAACGGAGACAGTGGTGTAACGATTGCGAGGTTTTGATCCGCCGGACCGGAGCCTTGGATCGCCAACGTCGAGATTCTCCACCAACCCAAGTTTATCCCTTACCTAGCGGAAGATCGGGACCACTCCCCCATCAGATTCGTCCTAGTAACTGAATTGTAGGTGGAGGCTCCATGTGTGTATCATGTGAAGTGATGTCCTCATCATCAGTGATGTGGACACATGTTGGTAAACATGGTGTTGGGCAGACCCACTTGAGATACTACTAGGATTATTGGATTATTGTTATTGTAAAGTGCCATGAGTTGTCATCTCAATGGTGTACATCGAGTCCTTAGACCTGAGATCTTCATTTGATTCCAGAATGCATAGTGAGAAACTTAGATGCTTCCTAACGCTATTCCGTAACTAGGTAGTAATAAGGGTTGTTTTCAGGTGTGTTGTGAAACATGTCTTGGGATGTGAGTGGTCAAGATGGAATTTACCCCTCCTAATAACGGGAGTGTCGTCTCAGGCCCCTTGAGGTATTGGATTGGAAAAGTGCATGGCCAAGCCACTATGACTAAGGAGTTACTCATGATTTTAATCTGATACTTGATCGAGTGAAATGTCGATCTAACCAACATGGGCGGCTCGTATCTCGCCTTGAGCTTGACTAATGCCGTGTGGTAAACGGACAGGTGCTTGCATATATCAAGGTTCGGTGAAAATTTATTTTGTAAGCTTTCAGGGGTCAATATGTGCTGCTAGGTACCGCTATTGATCAGTGAGTCAGAAACGGTTTCCGGTGAACAACCGTTATTGTATGAACCCAACGGGTCACACACTTAAGGGGATGTATTAAGAAACATGCAAAGAATTGGTTATTGTGAAGGTGGTAGATTGAAGGATATGCCCGAGAAAATTTTGTGTATCAGAAGTTCCGATTATTTTCTAGTCTCAAGTCATAAAGAAAATGTTGCTTAAGATGTTCTGATATGGTATCGGAAGTTCCGATTTGGAATTGGGGAATTTTTTTCTGATCAGAAGTTCTAATATGTGTATCAGAAGTTCCGATATGTGTATCAGAAGTTCCGAGGTTGGCAAAAACAGATTGGATCTATTACTGATTTGTGGTTTTCGAGATGAGCAGGACTAGGGGGATCTTAGTCCTATATAAACAGAGGAGGAGGACGTCTTGGGCAGAGAAATAAGCATAGATTAGACCTAGCCACCATAGACTCCTCTCCACCCTTTCTTGATCTAAATTGTTGAGGTCAAGGATCTCTGTCTCTCATGTGTGGTGTGGACTCCGAGGAGGCGTTGCTCCATAAGCGATGCTCGTGGCCATCACCACGAGTAAGGCGACTTCTTCATTGATCGGATCGGTGATGAACGGCCAGGAAAAAGCGAGGATAGGCTTGACGCGCTTCATCAACCTCTTCTTTCAAGGCACCTAGCGTGTCAAGTGCTAGAAGGTAACGATCTATGATCTCACATGCGCATGGGTCTTGTGTCTTAGGGCTGAAATTTTGAATTTACCGGCTAGCGTAGCTCCCCTATTCCCTAACAATGGTATCAGAGCCTACGTGCGTAGTGTTCAATCTGGATCCCTCATGAATGGAGATACATGGTGGAAAAACATATTAGATATGTTTCTGTCTGTGGTAGATTGGATGTTCCGATAGCGGATCGGTAGTCCCGATACTGACCGGATGTTCCGATGTCAAATAATGATTTGATGCATAAGACAATTGTTGCGATGCGGGATTCCGATATTGATCGAAAGTTTCGATGGATCGGATGTTCTGATGCCAGATCGGAAGTTCCGACCCACACAATTTTGAAAAACCGAGCTTGTTGACCTGGGTTTTTCAGATTCAAAATCCGGTCATTTGTAGATTGCTCGCATAACTTTGTTTTGAATAGAATGTCATGACTAGCATGGCCTTGGTTAAAATGCGATGTATGATATGCATGCAATGAATGTAAATTAAATATGGCATTTGTGTCATGGTTATTTACGGGCCAAGGCTGATGTAAAATTCATTACGACTTGCATGTCGTTTCTGCGGTGATTCGACCCATTTAATTAGTATAGCCTATGCGAGATGGACTAGTACTCTTCATGGAGGCCGGGAGCACACACTCGAAGACAGGAGCCATGGAGATGGAGATCGCCATGTGAAGAAGGCCATGCTATGTCACAGTTAATATGATTACTTGTGATGCTTTCTTATGTTCCTGTTATTCTATTCTTGCATGTTTCGTGTGCGCTAGGGACGTTACGATGCTAGAGTAGTTTTCCCTCAGAAAATTAAGTGTTGATGCTCGTCCGAATAGCTACACCCACCAGGGTTCGTGCTCATCGATAGTGGGTCTACCAAAGCCGGGTGTTGTCTTTTATCTCGACCAGTTGGGGCAGAAGTCGGACTTCTGCACGCATAGTGTTGGTTCACTTGACGAGGCTATCAAAACGGTTTTGGGCCTTGGAGCATAGGATTTGGGGTGTAGCATTTGATGCTTCTCCAATGCCAAGAGCCACATACGATGTGATTAGCAAGGAGTTGCTTACCTATGTCAACTAGCTTCTAGCATTGATGCCAAAGCTCACTAGGAGATAGCGTGACCATGGATCTGGCGCCACTATTAGTCATGAGAGGGAAATTGACTGGTTTAGATAGGGGAACATCATTTATTGGATAGAAGATAAACATTGCATATTTCTAAACCTCACACTTAATCTTTTGTAGATCATGGCACCTACTACGTCTATTGTTATGAGCACTCTAGTTTTTAATTTGCGATCTATTCTTGAACGAGATAAATTGTTTGGAACAAACTTTATGGATTGGTATCGAAACTTGAGAATTGTTCTCAAGCAAGATGAAAAGGACAATGTTCTAGTGGAATCCCACCCTGATGAACCAGGAGAGGATGCTTTTGCAGCAGATAAGCGTGCTTATGAGAAGCATGCTAGTGATTCCGTGGATGTCAGCTGCCTGATGCTTGCATGCATGTCCTCTCAGTTTCAGAAATAGTATGAGGAACGTGATGCCTACGATATGATCGTAGGACTTAAGGGCATTTTTAGGACCAAGCAAGTGCAAAAAGATACAATGTGTCTAAATGCTTGTTTGGTAGTAGGCTGGCTGAAGGGAGCCCAGTGAGACCTCACATGATCAAGATGAATGGTTGCATGGAGACTCTATAGAGACTGGGCACTCTACTGGATCTGTACCTCACTATTGATGTAATTCTCCAGTCGCTCCCACTGAGCTTCGAGCCATTCATCATGAACTACAACATGGTTAGACTAGAAAAGACAATAGCTGAGTTGCATGGGATGCTGAAATCTATTGAGGAGAGTATCAAAAAGGCTCCAAATCATGTGATGGTTGTTCAGAATGAGGGCAAAAAAGGAGGAAGAAGGCTAAGACTACAAATGCGATCTCTAGTGCAAAGTCTAAACCAACTGGAAAGTTCAGGTCTGGTCCTACCAACTCTGACATGTGCCACCATTGCCACAAGCCTGGGCATTGGAAGCGCAATTGCAAGGTGTACCTGGAAGAGCAGAAAAAATGAAGGAAGTGAGACTTCCGCTTTAGGTATTAATGTTATTGAAATTAATCTTGCTACCCATCCAAATGATCCATGGGTATTTGATATCGGATCAATGATTCATACATGCAAATCGTTGCAGGGGCTGAGTAGAGTAAGAAAGTGTGCAAGTAGCGAACTGGATATTCGTGTCGGGAATGGTGCAAAGGTTGCAGCGTTGGCCGTCGGCATCTATTCACTGTCGCTACCGTCAGGATTAGTTTTGGAGTTAAATAATTATTATTTCATTCTTGCCTTAGGCAGAAACATTATCTCTTCTTCATGTTTAAAGGAAGATGGTTTTGAATTCGTAATAAAGAACAAGAGTTGTTCAATATTTTTGAATGGCATACATTATGGTGTTTGTCCATTAACGAATGGATTGTATATCCTAAGTCTTGATGATGCACACGTTTATAACATTAATACTAAGAAACAACGACTCAATGATTTGAATCCCACCTATGTCTGGCATTGTCGTCTGGGTCATATAAATGAGAAACGTGTACAGAAGCTCCATAGTGAAGGACTTTTAGAGTCATTTGATTTTGAATCATATGACACATGCGAGGCTTGTTTACTTGGCAAAATGACAAAGATGCCTTTCACTGGACAAAGTGTGAGGGCAAGTGGGCTATTGGTCATAGTACATACTGATGTGTGTGGTCCAATGAGTCACACGAATAGGAATGGATTTCAATATTTTATTACATTTACTGATGACTTTAGTAGATATGGCTATGTCTACTTGATGAGGCATAAGTGGGAATCCTTCAAAAAGTTTAAGAAGTTCCAAAATGAGGTACAAAATCATATGAGCAAGACAATTAAATTTCTACAATCGGATCATGGGGGTGAATATTTCAGCCATGAATTTAGTGATCATCTGAAGCAGTGTGGAATTGTTCCAAAGCTAAATCCACTCGGCACGCCTCAATGGAATGGGGTGTCCGAGCGGAGAAACCACAATTTGTTGGACATGGTGCGGTCCATGATGAGTCACACTGATCTTCCATTATCCTTTTGGGGTGATGCTCTAGAAACTTCAACTTTCACGATTAATAGAGTTCGATCTAAGTCAATAGAGAAGACGCCATATGAGATGTGGTCAGGGAGGCGTCCTAGTTTGTTTTTTCTAAATATTTGGGGATGTGAGGCGTGTGTCAAACGTATGACGTCTGACAAGCTCAGTCCTATGTCTGACAAGTGCTTCTTTGTGGGGTATCCTAGGGAAAGCAAAGGATACTATTTCTATAATATAGAGGAGGGCAAAGTGTTTGTCGCTCGAAATGGTGTGTTCCTTGAGAAAGAGTTTCTCTCAAAAGGTTTTAGTGGGAGGACGGTGCATCTTGAAGAGGTTCGAGAGCCACTGGAAACTATTCCAGAACCCACTGATCAACAACAGATGAGCAAAATGTTGCAGAGCCTATTGAAGATGTGTTAGCCCCACAAAGGTCTAGGAGAGTAGTCCATGCGTCAGAGAGGTACATGTTCTTGACCACTGGGCATCGTGACATGTTGTTGCTGGACAACGATGAGCCCAAGATCTAAGCGGAAGCCGGGACCAGACTTTGAAAAATCGTTTGGAACCATTAAAATCTGAATTAAAACAGATTAGATCTATTTCTGTTTGCAGCATTCGAAAGTTCCGATATAGATCAAAATTCCGATGTTTTTTAGGTCGGACGTTCCGATGTCGATCAGAAGTTCTGTTGTGGACAAAATTTTGTGACAGAGGAGCCAGATCCGAAACTTTGATGCTAGATCAGAAGTTCCTATCTAGACAAATTATAGTCCATAGAAGAAAACCAAGTTTAGAACTTGGTAGATCCACTCGATGGCATAAAAACTGTTGAGTGAGGATGGATTTTAAGGAAAAAGGCGTTGATGGAAATGTTCACATCTATTGGGCACGATCGGAGGTGAAAGGTTTCAAAATATTCAAAGTTTTGATTATGATGAAACGGTTTTCACTCATCGTTATGCTTATATCTGTTCGGATTATTGTAGCAATTGCCGCATTTTATGTTTATGAGATATGGCAAGCTTACCAGAGTTGGAGTCTTTGTTTTGATGAGGTAGTCAAAATATTTGACTCCACCAAGATTAAAGAAGAGTCTTTTGTTTGCAAAAGGGCTAGTGGGAGCACACTTGTATTTCTGGTTCTATGTGTGGATGACTTATAGAAGATCGGAAATGACATTCTTTTATGAAATGTTGTTGTTGGCGTAAAAGATTGGAAACTAACAACGAAGTATTTGAGAAGTGAACTATTTCAACCATCCGAATTGGATAATAGCTTGAAGTAATTTGAAGTTGTCTATTGAATAACCGAGTATTCGATGTCCATTACATGATAAAATGGGGGGTATTTATAGGTAAAAATCTTAAGGAAAAGACCTTTTTACCCCTCAATTACAACCGACATAGTGGAAACTATTTGGTACCCCTAATAGGGTTAAAATGGTAAAAGACTAATCTAATCAGAAAGAAGATAAGTCTTCCATCCTTACTGGCAGATAAGCTTTCTGAAGATTCGACCTTCGAAGTTATAGTCCGAACGGGAGTCTGCACTGATTCTTCAAACTTGATCACGTACTAAACCAGAGTTAATACTGGAACTCCGATTTAGTAAATTGCCTTTGTCTTATTACTGTAGAGACCCTGAGGATGAAATATTTTCCCCCAACAGTAGACCCTCGAATACGCTTCTCCATATGATCTGTAAGGTTAGGAGAGCATCATACGCAAGGAAAATAATCATGTGTAAGGTTTAATAAAATTTATCAACCTTCTTTGATAGACGAGCTGTCTTCGTCAAGGGATATTTTGGTCGAAGACAAGGTGAAATCTGAGAAGGTAGCTGAGAGACCATGGACAATCTTCTGGGTGTCTTAGAATACTTCGGTACTTCTTGGACATTACCTTTGACTAGCGACGTCCCCTTGCTGCGACGATTGAAGATGATCCAAGGAGCAGCGAAGATGATGAAGACAGCGGGTATTCGGTATGGGGAAATCTCCGGCCAAGTATCCGCTCTCGGAATACTTTGCTACTACGAAGATCTAGGGCTATCAGTAGCACCAGACTCAGGGGTGGCTCCCATTACCTTCGACGACAACCGGCTATTAAACCCTTCTGAGGATGTGGCCCCATCCTGGCAAGCCTTTCAAGGATCTTGGAGAGCCGAAGGTCGATCAACGATCAAGGCTTGGATGGATGAAGGAATTCGCCAGAGACAAGCTTGGTCGCAGGCTTTGAGCAGCCAGCCTCCGCTAGACCTGAAGGTCTAGTTTTGTTTAGGGCTCCGATCATGTAAAAATTTATGCTTTCATCTGTTATGAATGAAGACTTATTTGGAAATGTTTTTAGGCTCTCCGACCTCTTATGGATGATCTCAAAGTGTTAGAAGTTACCAAAAAACATCGCTTGCTATGGGCTACCTTCCAAATTCTAAAACTCCACAAACGACCTCGATTTTTGATTCCTCGAGAAAGCTCTGGTGCGATTGCGCCCGTAATATACAAAGATATATTATCTTACATTATATAGAAGGAAAAAGAAGTTAACTTGGAAGCTTCATCTTCCGAAGACATTGAATGGTCCGAAGAAGAGAATACTGCTGAAGAACAAACAAAGAAACCTAAACAACTTAGAAGCTGGGAGAGAAGTCCCGAGCGACTTCGAACTTTGGCTGAACTTCAATAGGAACAAAAGGATTTCCGAGCTTCGAAAGGACGGAGAAGAGTTAACATAAAGCTACTAAGACTCCCGGCTTCGGAACTTGTCGTTCTGGCCTTAGCGATAGCTCTAGGGATCGAAGGGGTCTTCGTTTCCTTCTTGGTATAGATACAGACTTTTCATAATGTAATGTAATCTGTTCAAGTGAAAGATTAAAGTTTTAAAATTGTCTCCCTACTTCCCAGCCCCTCTTTGGGTGTAAGCAACTTCGAAATTTTGTCGAAGATTGTTTGTCGCAACAAAAATAACTTAGGAGTACAATTTTGGAGGCTTAGAGCCCCTTAGCAACTTAGAGATTTATTAAAATCTCAAATAATGTTTTCGACTACTTGGAGTCTGAAACTTCGTAACTTAGTACCTTTTTTTGAATGTAGTCACTCCAGACTATTTTTTCGGATACCTTAGCATCCAAAACAATTGGTCACTTTGGACTCTTTTATAGACATTCGAAGCTATCAACTCAAAATCTGTTTTGTTTGGCCTGCTTCAACTCTTTTGGCGAATTCTTTCAAACCAGTGGTTCGGAATTCGCATAGTGGTCTCCTTGGACTCTTTTTACGGATGCTTTCAAGCCAGATCCTAAAACCCGCAACATTTTGTCTCCTTTGAGTCTTTTTACGGATGCTTTCAAGCCGGTGGCTTGGAATCCATTTTTCTGTGACTTTCCCACCTCGTCAGAAGCTTTGAACCAGTGGTTTGAAGTCCACAAAATTGGTTCAAATGAATGACACTTCCCTCACAACCAACTTCGTTCTTCTAGTGCGTCCACTAGATGTACGAAGTGTTTGAGAGGTAGGCATTACCTGAACCGTGAACTTTATTTATTCAGAAGGTGTTTACAAATGATTACAAGGAGCACCTATGCGAAATATCGATTTAAGTTCTCCGCATGCCAGGCATGCTTTAACTCTTTGCCTTCTAAACTAGCTAGCTTAAAAGAACCAGGGCGTCCTGAACAGAGAATAATGTATGGACCTTTCCACTTATTTTCTAATTTCCCTGGTGCTATAATGCTTCGCAAAACTAGATAACCTGGCTTAAGTTCGTTAAGCTTAACCTTCGGGTCAAACCAAGTCTTCGTTTGCTGCTGATATTTCGACAAATTGGCGACAACTCAAAGTCTTGTTTCTTCTGTTAAATCAAGCGAAGCTTGCCTTTATCCTATTTCGGGTTTGGTGCTGCGAAGATATCCTCCTGTAAGCTCCATTGGCGTCATAGCTTCATCTCCGAATAATAGTCTGAAAGGAGTGAAACATGTGGACCTTGTTTGGGTGGTCCGAATGGACCATAAAATCTTCGGGAGCTCTTCGGTCCACAGCCCCTTTGCCAACCCTACTATTCTTCGATTCAGCCCTGACAAGATATTACGATTGGCCCTTTCGACAACTCCGTTAGACTGAGCATGGCGCACAACAGCAAAGCATATTTGTATGCCAAGATCTTCGCAAAACTTCCTGAAGGGCTTTGCATCAAATTGTGTCCCATTGTCAACTGTGAGCTGTTGAGGCACTCCGAACCTGCATATAATATTTTTCCAGAAGAATTTTTGTACATTATTCGAAGTGATAGTTGTGAGGGGTTCTGCTTCGACCCACTTGGAAAAATACTCAATATCTACTAGTGCGAATATCAGATTTCCTTTTGCTATTGAGAAGGGGCCAATAAGGTCCATGCCCCATCTGGCCATGGGCCAAACTGGAGCAACAACTTGAAGAGTTGTTGGCGGATGATGACTTCTTCTTCCCATCCATTGACAACCTTGGCACGTGCGGACTAAGCTCTCCGTATCAGCTACTATTGTAGGCCAATAAAACCCCTGGCGAAGTGTTTTTCCTGCCAAAGCCCGAGGGGCCAAATGGCTACCACAAAGGCCTTCATGAATTTCTCGGAGCATCTCTTGACCTTCAGCTTGAGATATACATCGGAGCAGAGGGGAACATACTCCAGCCTTGTATAGAATTGTTGATAGCAAAAAATGGCAGTGATGGCTAGATTATCAAAATATCAATTTTTGGTGATTTGAGCTGAAAGTGCACATGCCCAGGGTCTGTCTGAAGCCCTAAAGGGCCGAAGTCAATTGAGCTATGGGCTCCGAAAGCCTCTAGCCAGCCCATGGGCTTTGGCCAGGAAGCCTTCGAAGGCCCACGCTGTCGAAGCTTCGGAAGCCTTCGGAGGCCCACGCCACCGAAGCTTCGGCCCGAGGAGCAAGCCTCGATGGGTCTGGCCAAAGCCCACGCTACCAAAGCTTCGGCCCGAAGAGTAGGCCTCGACGGGCCTGACCGAAGCCCACCTCGGCAGAGATAGAGTTGTACGCGTTTCCAGCTCAATCTCTATCTCTATTTGGACGGATTAATAGCAGATTAGATTAGGAGTTAACCCCCTATAAATAGGGAGGCATGGCCGGTGTGGAGAGCCCCCCAACTCAAACCAAACCAAAGCCCATGCTTTGATCGTATTAACTTTACCTTTATTTTCTTGTACCTCTTCGTGGGTTTGTCTGGAAGCCCTCCGCGGGCCACTTCGGAACAGTGGTAACCCTTGTTACTTCGCTTGTCAAGTATCCGTTAATCTACGTAATAGATTGTTATCACCTTGTTACTTCGCCTGTGAAGTATCCGCTAATCTGCGTAACAGATTGCTACCTTCGCTACTAGTGCAACACTTAGCAAAAAATTGGTCCTCAGGCCGAATTGGTACTTTGAATTATCTCTGTCGCAGGTTCGCACGTTTGGAGCTACTTCGCAGGAGGTATCTGGAGCTAAGAGATCGGTTTCGGAGGTCATTAGACACCCTTCGGTGGACTGCAGGCTCCGGCAACAGGCTTCACCAGCATACTTTGTCAACGGGCTTCGCCACGACTATACTCCGCATCAGACGAAGTTGCGCTCGCGCGTTGCCCTCGCGTCATTATTCCGTAGTTTGTTGTTTCGGAGGTCTCACGCCGAACCCCACTATTCGAAGGTGATCACCGCGTCCAGATCCGTTCGGAGTCCATCTTCGACCGGATCAGTCCGAACGCCGAAGCACCCTTCGGCGGAGTACTTCGCGTCGAACACCGAAGGTATACTTCGGTGACCCCTTCGCACCAGACTTCGAACCAGGCGGGCTCCGACTGGTTTGCTGATTTTATTCTGTTTAATCTATCTCTTTCGGCTAATTGGATTATTTTGTGTAATCTGGTTGCCTGGCGACTCCACCCCCTTATCACGACTAAGGGTAGTCGGAACGCGACGTCGGTGCCACGTCATGCTTAGGCCTGTCCCTAAGTATCCGTGCACTTTTGGATCGTCGAACTGACCAAGTGCAGGGGCACGATTCCATGTCAAACACACTTTTTGGCGACTCCATTGGGGACATGATGAGTACGTCTACATAGGCCACCGGTACATCTACATCGACTACTACGTCTACACCGCCGATGGACACAATAGGAGGCGCAGATATCGACAAACGCAACAAATTGTCACCTACACTTGAAGATATCCCCCCCGTAGACCAAGCAGAGATCGAGGCAAAGTTAAAGGCACTCCAAGACATGATGCTTGGGTGCTACATCAAGACACGCACATGCTTCGTCAAGCGCGACATCGTCACCCCGACCTCGCTCAGGTCCAGATAACACCTGTATCACCTCATTTATCTTCTTTAGAAATTGAGCAAAAAATAGCCGCATCAATAGATCAAGCCGTTAGCGCTTCGCTAGCCAACTGTTTAGATTCGGCAGTCAACTCCCAAGTAGAGGCAACTCTTAGAAGGTTCGGCTTTATTGAGGCCGTACCCCAGTTCCTATAGCTAGCGCATCTCCGGCAAACCACATGTACGGTAGAGCTAGCAACAACACTGGCGCAATCATGTCTCTGGCCTCATCACTTGTGGCCGAGACCAGTCATTATACCTACGGTTAAACTAATACTACATACCACACACCACCTGTGCCAATACCCGCGCTACCCGCACCACGCGCGCAGGCACCGGGACATGAGTATGTTGTACAAATACCGCGTGGGGAGGAAGCACATGGCCGACACACTGACATCCCACCGCTTGTCGCGCCTTCACATGTTGAGGAGCCATGCTGAATAGCGTGGGCCTCATGGCTCCAGAAGTGATGACTCATTGTCAACGATAGTCAAAGAGGACAAAAGAAGAAGAGATAGGCTGTTTCATGGGCCACGTGTGACTCAGGTACACGGGCAACGAGCGACTGTCGGGCAGAGGAGGCTGCGAAGTCGGGCTGGCCCAATCCGGGTACATGGGCAGAAGTAGCAGAAGACCCACTGGGCTATTGACCAGGACTGACTAAGTTATACGGGCGGTGAGCGATTGCCGGGCTGAGAGAGCTCCGGAGTCGGGCCAGCCCAATCCGGGTACCTGGTACAAAGCTGGTTGGAGGCTTTGTCAGTTTCGGCACAAAACTGACCACCGTCGATCTTGTAT